>CAUYPO010098072.1:0-11018 GCA_963574435.1 Cheirogaleus major | reverse complement strand
AGTTGGCACTGCTTATAGGAGCTTCTATAAATGAGACTACAGGTTTTTTTCATCATCAATCATCCAGTTATAGGAAACTCACCATGAGGTTATAGTTGGGGACTGTGGGATGGGTGGCAATATGAAAATAGTAACACATGTTTAGAGTGAGTAACTTTCTCATTTAAATTGTTTCTGACTTTATGCCTATTTGAGTCTAACTCTTTTATTGTTGTGATACTGGTGAGTTCACCTGATACTGCTTAGTTTATTATGGACATTTCTTAGTGTCTTATTATCCATCATTCAGTCTCCATAAATTTCCAATAACAAGCCAAAAAATGATTACTTACAAAAGACTACACGCTAGTTCCTGTCCCTTCTCTGCCTATTAGTCAATCCCCCCCAATTCTATCAACCGCAGAGTATCCTTCCAGCTAATTCTAATTTAACATAAGATAATATATTTCTAATAATAGCAAATGAAGGATTCTATTGCCAAATTGATACTGATAGCTTAACATTTAGTAGGCATATGGCTTTCGGTCAATAAAGCAATAGGATATGAACCAATATTTCAGTCTTTTGATTTGTCTCAACTCAGTAACAAGTTTCTGATACCCACATTTCCAAGGTTATTTTGCCCATAATCTGCTGTTGCTACTGATTTGGATATCCATTGTAAATATTTGGCAGCAATCAGAAACAGACTCTGATTAACTTAAACAAGATTTAAGATAACTTGAACAAAAAGAAAAATTCACTGGAAAGAAATCGCATAGTTCACAGAATTGAAGGAGAAACTGAAAAACCAGACATATCTTTAGGCAAGACACCCAGAGACAGAATGTGTTCCACACATAGGATACACCTAAAAATACCACTGGATAAACTTGCAGAGGAGTGTCTTTGGTTATAAGTGTTAAGACTCTGAATCAATGATCCTTTTGTGCAAGTCTCTTGTTATATGTTTGCAAATAAATCACAATCTCACTTCAAGAACTCTGTGACACAATTTGCATTATCCATGTATGATAAAGCTCAGAGGCTCTCAGGATATGTACCTGAATATGTTTTTCTCAATGATATTTGTGTATTTGGTGAGTGAATTTATGAACATCCCTACTTCTCATTTAGACTTTGTACTTACAAAAATGTGACATTTAACTACAGCCAATGTCATTTTATCTAATATGTAGACATTTTCCTTTATTAATATTATACCAGATTTCTTCCCTATAGTGATTATTTTGGAAACTTATTGACTCATTAAATGCCTTATTTTCCATTCTATCCCTAAAATGAAAACAAGATAGACATTTAAATGAAATTGACATAAAATTGACATATTTAAATATACCCAGAGAGAAAAATATTCCCACAGACATATTAATTCAACAAGATTTAAGAAATCTATAAATTTGCATTTATATATAAAAATCATACAGTAGATAAATCTAAGCCCTAATATAAAATATATTTCATATGGAAAAGCTGAAGTTTTTATCACTCAACTAATTCACCTTTCAGGAAGATTTTTTTAATGTGGTCAAAGTTTCTGTCATAAAATTTATACATCATTTCTTCATTTTGAATATTGAAAAGAAGATAATAAAAATCTTGCCCCTCATGATTTAGTTCTCTTAAAACTTCTGCTAAAAATTATGCTGATTGTTCCATAGAGGGGATTAGTAATTCATAAACTGAAGATTTAACAATTTCCCCTTTCATCACCCCCACCATATTAAATCTCTTTCAGTGGCTACTTATAAAAAGCTGATCGTGGCAAATGCAAAGTAAAAAAGAATGCAAATAGTCTAACTGCATTCAAATTATCTGGGTACTTATGAATGTAGACAAAATATAGCTGTTTAACAATATTTTCATTATCGGTATTGTTACTGTATTCATTTCACAGGAAAGATTAACAGGTAATTTGTGTAGATTAATATGATGATTCAGTATCCTTGAATTTTGAAGTTGTTAGGTTTTACTCCACTGCCTTATTAAGGCAAGTAAGAATTTTTTAAGTTGTTTCTTTTCATGTTATTCTAACTTCTATACAAGCTAAAATGACTACAGAGAGTGCTTAAATTATTTTAATTTAGGCATAAAGGACTCTCGAGCAAAAAATGAAAGGTTCTTGACTCCATTTATTCATTCAGTAATGCATCAGTCATTTATTGTGTCATTAAACTTTTGTGTCAGGCAGTTGGTTAGGTCTTGGGGGTCAGAGTTTTAAAATGAAACAAATTAAATGTAATGCTTAATTAAAAAGAGACTGATATCACTAAAATCTTTTATCTTTCTCAGCAGTTAATCTAAATACTAGTGGGTGATACTCTTTTCAGTGACCACCATAGGAATCTTATTTTGAGGTTTTAATTAAAATTTTATTTATTTATTTACTTATTTATTTTGAGACAGGATCTCACTCTATTGCCCAGGCTGGAGTGCAATGGTGTCATCATAGCTCACCCTAACTTCAAATTCCTGGGCTCAAGTAATCCTCCTGCTTTAGCCTCCTGTGTAGCTGGGACTATAGGTATGCACCACCATGCCTGGCTAATTTTTAAAAATTCTTTGTAGAAATAGGGTCTTACTATTTTGTTCATGCTGGTCTTGAACTCCTGGCCTCAAGTAATCCTCTTGTGTTGGCCTCCCAAAGTGCTGAGATTACAGGCATTAGCCACTGTACCTAGCTTGATTAACATCATTTTAAAGTATACCAATAACCATTTGAAAATAAAAAGTGATTTTTTTCTGTTCATTCTTAAGCATAATTGATCATTTGGTTAGAATTTATGCATACATATTAACACATATATGAGTTATTCTTTCTAATGTGGATTCATAATCTCATTAGTTTATCTATTTTGTTTCTATTACAGTATTGGAATGAGCCTAAAAATAATTTATTTTCAATGAATTAGCTATTTAAAATCCATGTTTTTTGAATTTAAAAAATGTATTATATCTTAACATCTTTAGATTTTTTTTTACCCTAACTGTATTTTCAGACAGAATGACTATTGGCATTTGGCACCCTTGACAATATTATTAGGGATTTTGGAAGAATCTCAGGGGTTTTTACATGTCAAAAATTGTAAAGAAAAATAGTTTTTTTTGAAGCCTAATAAAAGAATTAAAATTATTCCTTTCTGAGCATTTGAAACTTGGATCTTATTGTGAAATTCAGATAAGGATATGCATTGGGGCCTAAAAGAAAATTCCTAATACTTGCTGATGTTTAACAACTGAACAAGCAAAACGTATGCTGAGGACCATGGAAACACAGTTTAATCAGATTTGCCCAACAGATTTCTTTCCTATTTTAACATTTCTATGATCATATGATTGGTTAAATCAAATTCCTATGTCAACTATAGTCTTGCGTGTATAGACTAAACCATCGCTTTTATTTCAGACTTACAATACCCTCCTGCTTTTCTGCCTTTGGCTCCTGGGAATTTCCATGTTTTATTATATTGAATGAGGCTCTAATTTTGTAACTTGGGAGAGGAAAGGGATATAGCTCTTATTAGCAAACACAAGGTTACAGATAGAAGGCTACAGGAACCTTATTTGCATAAAAATACCCTACAAGCCCTCTTGGGAAAAATAATGAAGGTTATTTGGGGGTTGTTCAGTTCTCTGCATAGCCAAGATTAATGCTCCTTAACAAAAACAAGACGCAAGAGGTGTGGGTGAATCTTACTTTAAGAAAACAGCATGAAAAGACATACACTAGGTCTGGAAGCACTAATCATCAATGGGAAGACATTCCTTTTAAAAATCATACCATAAATTTGC
Organism: Cheirogaleus major; assembly: GCA_963574435.1. NCBI lineage: Eukaryota > Metazoa > Chordata > Mammalia > Primates > Cheirogaleidae > Cheirogaleus > Cheirogaleus major. Next base: position 7,226 of record CAUYPO010098072.1, on the reverse strand, counting down.
ATAGAGAAAAAAGTTAATTGGTAATGAAGAATCTATTAAAAACTTGCGTAAGTATGATGTGTTGTTTCATTAGACATGCCAATCTTGATCTTCAGGAACAACCATTGTGTAAGCATTTCTGTCTTTAATCCTTAGGTGGTCCCTTTCATAACTTTAAAAATATTCTTTATTTGTAATGTGTTAATTTTCACCTGTGCAATATAAGATGAAGATTTATTCACTCATACTAGTCCCTATTTCCTCTTTTACTGAATCCAATTTTAAAAGCTTTATTACTGTTTTTTTTTGTTGGTTAACTTGTTAAAATTGTATACTTGTACTTCTATTTCTTTTTCTCTTGATTTTTTTGGTGATAATATTTTTGCTTAACTTACAATAAACTTTGCCCATTTTAAGTGTAAAACCAAGATTTGGGGTATTTTTATCATTCCTGAAAGTTTCTTTATGCATCTTTGTAGACTATAGTTCCCTCCAACCTCTTATGCAAACACTAATCTACTTACTATTATTATCTATTAGGTTTTTTTATTTGTTTTTTTCAGCATATTATGGGGGAACAAATGTTAAGGTTACATATATTGCCCTTGCCCCGCCCCCCAGTCAGAGCTTCAAGCGTATCCATCCTCCATCTGGTGCGCATCGCACTCATTATGTATGCATATATCCATCCTCTCCCCCCACACCTGCCTGACACCCATAAATGTTATTCCTATATGTCCACTCAGGTGTTGATCAGTTTATTATCTATTAGTTTTAATTGTCTGAGGATTTATATGACCTAGAAAATATAGTATGCACTCTTTTGTGTCTAGTTTCTTTGATTCAGCTAAATGGCTTTTAAATTTATGCATAGTGTTGGTTGATTTAGTAGTTCTTTCATTTTTGTTGTTGAATCATGCTCTGCATGGATATATCAAATTTTATTTATCTATTCATCTCTTCATGGACACTTGGGTTGTTTTCAGCATTCAATTGTTATAAATAAAGCTTCTCTGAACACGAAGGAATGGAATTTTTGAGTTATGTGGTAGGTGTATGTTGAACTTAGAAAATCCCAAATAGTTTTCTGAGGTGGTTGTGCCATCTTTCCTTCCAACAAAAAGTTATAAGACTTCCAGTAACTCCAGATTCTTGCCAATTCTTGATACTGTCAGTCTTTTTAATTTTAGCTATTCTTAGCAGATTTGACCTCTCTTTTAATTTTATTTTCCTAATGACTAATGATGTTGAACATTTTTTTTGTGCTTCTTAGCCATTATATTTTCTAAAGTGTCTTTAGACAGATTAATTCAATATATGGCCATTTTTATTGGGTTATTCATCTTCTAATTATTGAATCACAAGTTATTTGTATATTCCTGATACAAATTCTTTTAAGATATATGTATGAAAAATATTTCCCCAATGAGTGGGCTGCCTTTCATTTCCTTATCAATACTTTTTAAAGAGAAATGGGTTTTAATTTTGATAAACTTCATTTTATCATTTTTCTTTTATTATTTGTAATTGGTCCTAAGAAATGTTGGTCTACATCAAAATTGCAAATATTTTCTTCTAGAAATTTTATGTTTGTAGTTTTCACTTTTAGATCTATGTCCTATTTTAAGTTTATAATTGACCACACAAATATGGATCTATTTCTGGACTCCATTCTATTCAATTAATTGTTTTATCTAACATTTTTCTGGTGCTAGAGCCTTTACTAATGAATCTAAATGGATAGTAAAAAATTGAAATCTGACAATGTAAGTCTCAATAATTTTTTTTTCTTTTAAAAATTGCTTTGGCCATCCTTGATTATTTATGTCTTGCTATATATTTTAAATTTAGCTTGTCAATTTGTATTAAAAAAATCTTGCTTCAATTTTGAAAGGGATTGTATTGAATCAATATCTTAAGTTGGAGAGAATGGAAATTTAACAATATTTAGATTTCCAATCTATGAACATGGCATAACTCTTCATTCTTTTTAAATATTTGCCTATATTTTACATATTTTGTGAAATTTTTGTCTGAGTAATTCATGTGGTTTAATTTTATTATAAATTAATATACCCTCAACAAGGCTTCAAGGAGACCTAATATATTTTCAAGATAAAGCAACTTTGTTTGCTCTGACTCAGCTTAGTTCTTCTCTTTTATTTCTATTTTCTTTCTATCTCTGCTTTTAGTATTTACTTATTCATTGCAGCTAATTCTCCTACCTGCTATTTTCCTCAAATGACTATACTAAACTGGATAATCATAATATGCCCATTCCTTTTGTTGGAGATCAGATTCCCAAAAACTAACCAAAGGGACAGGAGGGCAAGTCTTCTGGAAGGTTTCCTTACACCGAAGACAGAATAGCCAGAGAAGAAATGGCCCATCTTCTTGTTACAGGTGCTGTTGGTTCTAGATTTTACTTGTTAAACTATTGCAGCCTTTTTGCTTCCAACTTGAGAACAAAGCCATGAATAGAACAAGATCCACTAGGAACTGGAGCTGGAGCTTTAACATACAGACCCTAGACTACACTGCTTTTTAAATTTCTTATGTAAGAAAATTTAATTTCCTTGTTATTTAATCCAGTTTGGGACAGAGTATTCTATTAGCTGCAATAAGAAAGCATCCAAATGGATCATACTCACTTCAAATGTCTTCTGGCCTCTGAGCCACTTTACTATCTTTGTCTCTCTGTATATCTCATGATCAAATTCCCTAAGAAAGATGTGATTTATTTACCAGTCACTATGTTGTATAAAGCACCTTTTATAGACATAATTTTTGTACTTGGTAGGATTCATCATAGGTCACTGCTGCCTTTACGTCAAATTTGACAATAGAATTTTATCCTTGGAATAGTTGGGTTTAGCCAGAGATACAGATTTTCATTACAAAATAATAGTATAATAACTTACATAAAAAATAAGCATACAGCTGTTTTGCACAGGGGTGGGTACGGGGTTTAACAAACAGATACCATGGCCTGTCCAGGAAAGGTGCTTCATAGGAGAACTCAAGAAATCCAAAGGTGAACTTTTCTCATTACTTGGTTTAATCTAGGTTGGTCTCAAATGAGAAATACAAGAGTAAGACAAAGAAAATATGGTCTTAACATCATTGAGACTATTACAATGGTCTTTAATGAAAAACAGACATGTCTTTAGTTAAGGTTTTGTTTTGTCTTTGATCATAGGACTGTACCCCCAGATTAGCTAATATGTTAAAATCTGTAATAGGGGAGAAAAATACAGAGGTAGGTAGCCCAAAATACTTGCATGTTTATTTAAATTAAAAGATAAAAAAATGACAACTAATATAAAATCACATAACAAGGCTATATATATTTTAATATGTTCCCTCATATTTTTCAAGAAGAAAGCTAAATTGCTGGGCAATTTTTATCAGTTCTACAAAGATGTATACAAACTTTATATATTTATATTGTCTTCAAACTAAAAGCTACTCAAGTTTTTTGTCTAGAAGTTTTAGGGTTTCAGCTCTAACTGCAGCCAGGACTTTTAAATTACAGCAATGAAATAAAATGGGAAGCTCATTTTCTGGATTTATACAACAGAGAAGGAGAACTAAGAAGAGACCGGTCATCTGTGTATCAGAATGAAATGTTTCAGAAAGTGGCCTACCTCTCTTTCTCTCTTTCTTCTCCCCCTCCTTCTCCTTCTCCTTTACTTGTTTTTTTTTTTTTTTTTAAGAATCAATATACCTGACAGAAGTTGTGAATGTGAAAGAATTTCCAGTTTTCTTAAAGATAAACTCAGTACAAACTTGATCTGATAAATGATTATTCAAAACCTAAGACGCTTGATGTTTCACATGGTAATGCAGTCTGGTAAATAAGTGCATATTAAAATAGCAGGTATTTTCTATGAGAAACTTATTCTTTTAATGTGTTGTTTCCTTTATTCTCTGGCAGAATAAGTGACCACCTGAATACTCAATAATATCAGTTTGGTCTGGTATTTTCTAATAGGTATATTTGAAAGACACATATTATGTAAAGCCAGGGGTGTCACTGAGATGAGAAAAATGATGCTTAGGACAATCTGATGGTATCCTCTAATATGTAAACCTCTTTGTATCTACACCTGACAGATAGGTTTTTGAGGTTATAGATGGATTTATTGATTCTTTGTTTCTAAATTTGTCAAAAGGATCTGAAAAATTTCCTACCTGAAAGAGATTGAGAACTGAGCACCTGGAGTCCTCTAATAATGATGATGGTGAGAAAGCTATGGTGTTAATTTTCAATGTGAATTATATTGAGTATTAAAGCTTAGAGAGAAACTTCTCTGGTGAAAGGGAAATATCTCCTGAAGTGATTATAAAATATTTTGTTAGATTTTGTTTGTAAGAGGTATCAACAACCCTAAGAAATAAAGCCTTATTGGGTGTCCATTGAATGATATGAAATGTGTCTTGCTATTCATTTTTCATTTCAATTTTCATACTTGATATTATAATTTCAAGAACTAAAAAAAACAAATTAAGTTTTTTTCTTCTGTTTTTGGACAGGACATTATGATCCCCTCTTGCACTAAATATTATCTGATTTTGTGACCCTACTAAATGCAAACAGGATGAATCATTCATAATTTATAACTAATATAAATACCTTTTCATGTCTATACATGAAAAATATTTAATAGTAAATGCTGGAACTGTCATTCTACTGTTTATTACGTTTTTTAAATAACATTAGTTGAACTTCTATGTGACAAAGAGTATACTAGGAGCCAGTGATTAAAAAGTGGTAAACATACATGTGCCCTCTATATGTGCATATTTTTGGTACTTAGGATGTTTTAAGGGAGGCCAACAAATAAAAACTAAACAGATAGTCATGGCAGTGTATTGTGCTATTATAGGAAAAGCACCTGTTTCTAGCTGAATTAACCATGTGATTTTTTTTCAAAGCACTTAAACTCTCAAAGGCTCAACTACTTCATCCATAAATGGGGAAGGAGGGGATTATAATTTATTACCAGATGAAAACAATCAAGTGGAGCAGATACTTTCTTGGGCCTTTTGCCACTCTAACATCTATAATCAATAAAATAATAATTTCCTAGAAATTCCTTAAAATATAAAACATACCAAACCAACTCCTGGCTCCAAACAGACATAGAAACAAATAATCAAGCACACAGATTCTGACCCTATGACATTATTCTCTCTTTAATATTAAGATTTTCCTGGGAAGAGTCTATTTGGCATATAGAGATTCACAGTAAGAACGTGGTGGTTAGAGTGATAATGCTTATTTGCCATGGCATTTTAATATTGTTGGATGACTCCATGGTTATCCTGGCTGTAGTAAACAGCTAAAGCTAAAGTTTCCTGTTTTATGGATAAGCAGTTGGTGCTTTAAAAAAATGGTAAAACTTCTTTTAAGTATATAACTATTTGTATTCTTCTGAACAGATTCTATAAAGTATGTAAGAAATTACTGGGAAAAAATTAATAAATTTCTCTAAGTCATGAATACCTAAAGAAGCTTTCAACATAGTATCTGGAAAAAAATTGACATAAAAAAAGGAATGGAATATACTTTCAAAAAAGGTACTAGTAACTGACATTGGTAGATTTGACATTGTGGCACATATCAAGCTTTGTATAAGATTCTACAGAATATGGTGCTACTTCTGTGCATTTGCCATATCTTCAAATAGAAGATAATACATGGATGACAATGGCGAATATCTTACTGCATCTTTATATTTTAAATTTTCTAATTTACATTTTCTTCCCATATTTAAACAATATTCTGAGAATATAATTTTAAAATTCACCCCAAATAGGATAGAATATCATGAATCTAGAATGATTGGCATGCATTGCAATATTACAGAAGAACACTGGCTAGTCAAAGTCAATTTCAAAGTTAATTTTAAAAATATATTAATTTTCCTACAAAGGGATAAGATAACTCAAATCAGTAATGTGGTGTCATTATCACCATCATTATTATAGGAATAAAGAAATTGGAGTAGATGACAACTTAGGTCATTTCTAGTGATAATAGCTTTTGGTAGTTATAACTTTATCATAACACTATAAATTAAATGAAATACTTTATGTAAAAATGATTTGAAAATTATAGTGTTCTGCATAAAAGTACATTTCAGGCCATCTGATGATGGCCAGCTCTTTCTTAGTTGATTAGTTAATTCAAACAAATAGTCAATTCAGTCTCCTAAAACAGTTTTACTTCTTTTTTATAAAAAAAAAACGATTAAATGTGTTACTGTGTTGAACTATTCTTGTTAATATTTTTGAAGATATTGTTAGAGTACTGCTATAGCATTATTTTAGGGGTCAGTGATGAGAGTCTTATAGGCCAGAGTATGAATGAGCTGAGCAACATCACGCATTAATTATCACGTGGTATCTGGTTAGGCAAAACTACCTACACATGCTCCTTGACTTACAATGGGGTTACATCTTGATAAATCCATTGTTGACTTGAAAATATTGTCAGTCAAACCCTTGTAAGTCATGGACCATCTGTACTATAGAATGGCTTGAAATAGTCATGAAATTGCTGGCGACACAAACAGGATGGCATTTTCTTACTTCCTGGGAACAAAAGAGGAAACATAAAAGAATGGCAGTTCAGAGTAGGGAGGATGTCAGTCCATGGTTGCTTTGGGAGTTATGTTTGGGAATCTAGTCTTACTGTCGTACCCCTTGGAGAGGATCATTTAACTAAACAAATCATAGCTATCTTTCCCTCAGATGTACATAAACTAGAATGATATAAAACTGTAATTTATTAAGCACTCACTTTGTATCTGACATCTATTTATATGTTATTTAATTTATCTATTTGTTTTAAAAATGTGTGCTTATGATCTGTTCATGGCATTGTATATATATAGCAATGACTGAAATAGATGACTGCAATAGATGATTTTTTTTTTTTTTTGAGACAGAGTCTCACTCTGTTGCCCAGGCTAGAGTGCCATGGTGTCAGCCTAGCTCACAGCAACCTCAAACTCCTGGGCTCAAACAATCCTTCTGACTCAGCCTCCTGAGTAGCTGGGACTACAGGCATGCGCCTGTAGCCCCATGCCCGGCTAATGTTTTCTATATATTTTTAGTTGGCCGATTAATTTCTTTCTATTTTTAGTAGAGACGGGTCTTGCTCTTGCTCAGGCTGGTTTCGAACTCCTGAGCTCAAAGGATCCACCCGCCTCGGCCTCCCAGAGTGCTAGGATTACAGG
>CAUYPO010098071.1:0-10171 GCA_963574435.1 Cheirogaleus major | reverse complement strand
ATCCTCCTGCCTCAGCCTCCCGAGTAGTTGGACTATAAGCATGCGCCACCATGCCCGGCTAATTTTTTCTATATATTTTTAGTTGGCCAATTAATTTCTTTCTATTTTTAGTAGAGATGGGGTCTTGCTCTTGCTCAGGCTGGTCTCGAATTCCTGACCTTGAGCGATCCTCCTGTCTCGGCCTCCTAGAGTGCTAGGATTACAGGTGTGAGCTATCATGGTTGTGTTTTAATAGTGAATTTCTATTTCTCTCATTTCTTCTGCATTTATTAACTGGAATTCCTCAGTAAGAAATAACTGTCCCTTCCTCCCCCCCACACACATTTATTTATTTCTTCAATTATCCTGTCATATTGACATGGATTTGTGGATATTTTATTCTATGGGTTATAATGCAGTACTGCTGTTAGTATAATAGTCGGCCAATTAATTTCTTTCTATTTTTTAGTACAGACTCGCTCTTGTAGGGTCTAGTAGGGTCTAGTAGGGTCTTGCTCTTGCTCAGGCTGGTCTCAAACTCCTGACCTTGAGCGATCCTCCCGACTCAGCCTCCCAGAGTGCTAGGATAACAGGCGTGAGCCACCGCACCCGGCCTATAATAGGCTTTTAATAAACATTTTTGGAAGAAAGGAAGGCAAGCAGGGAAGGAGAAAAAGAAGAAATTAGAATGGGAACTTGTCCCTTTTATTCATTTATATTTAATAAATCTTTACCAGAACACACCATATTGGTCAAAGTGTCCATCCATGTGCTGGTGGGAGTGACCTTTCTACAGTGCAAATCTGATGTGGTTGGGGGACACCCCACTGCCCCGGGAGCCCCTGGGGGCTATCTCAGAACCTGACTGGCATCTCTCTGTCCTCAGGACTCAGCCGAGCAGGGCAGGTCCACTGAATGCTGTCTGGCTCCTTTAAGTCAGATTGTGTCCCTCCCAAGCCTAAAACCCTGCAAAGGCTTCCAGTCTCACTCAAGTTAACAGCCATAGTCCTGACATGGTGCAGGACCTCCACACCCAGTGTGCACCCTCTTCTCTCTGCCCCCGGCTCACTCAGCTGGTCACATGAGCTCCACTCTGTCAAGCCAGGATCTTGGCACTGGCCTGGATCACTCTTCCTCTAGATATCTGCTCCTTGGTCACTCCCCTCCTCAGGTCTTATTTTTTTCTTTTTTGTAAATACACCAATTTATTGATTTACAATTGCAGGCAAGGGTAAAATATACATATTCAGATTCTCCTTTCTGGAAAATTAAACCATCAGAAGATTCTTTGGTGAGCACAGAATGAGAAGAAAAGGACAGGAGATTTTTGAAAGGAAATTTCATCTCAAGATATGGAAAATTCTAGAGAATTATCCTGGCCTTATCACATAGAATTATCTGTGGTGGCAGAATGGGCAGTACTCAGTGGAGAGGCTGGAGGACTACCAAGTCCTGGTGTGCAGCTCCCTGTAGAAATCTCCGGTTCTTCTGGCTCATCCATCACTTGCTGTTGGTTGATTCCTCATTGTACTCTCAGAGGGGCGCTTTCTTTCAAAGATTTGGGGCTCCTGGCTGAGCCTTCCAATTACAATATAATGACATATATTTGACATTCAGGTTACACTTTTTTCTTTTACAAATGTATTTAGTGGGCTTTGCAGCCTTTTTTTTTTTTTTTTTGCATTCTTAGATTCATTTAGAACGATGAGGTAATCTTTTGATTCAGAAATCACTTCAGAAACTTGGGGTACCCACACCCCAAGGGGTCATGTCCTCTAACTTTTATCTCCCAATATCCTCAAATCCAGTCCCTTCCTTCCCTTCTCACTGCCACTTCCCTGACCCCCGTCCGCATCTCTTGCCTTGATTATGCAGCCTCTGAGTTGGTTTATTTGAATCCACTCTTGTTCTCTGATCTATTCTCCCCGCAACAGCAAGAGAGGTTCTTCGACGCCTGCATGGGATCACAGCCCTGCCGCGTCCACCTGCGAGGGCTCTCCACCGCACTCGGCCCGGAAGCTGTCAGGCCCGTCCTTTTCATGACCTATCTGGCCTCTGCCGGCCTCTGACCCCTCACCTGCCCCACTTTGCTCACTTCTAGAAGGGGCCACGCTCCGCTCCGCATCAGCTGTCCCCTGGGCGCCTCCACACAGCCGCTTGTCGCTGCTCCCCCCCCCACCCCCCCGTTAGGGTCCGAGTGGTGCCCGGCACGCAGCAGGCGACGGTGCCCGCCCGCCTAACGAACGAACGGGGACGCCCGCAGCCGCCCCGCGCCGGGAGCGTTGTGCGCGGAGCTGGGGCGCGCGTGGAGCGCACGCACAACCCGCGCGCTCGCCATTTCCGCGTCCAGCTCCCGCCGCCTCCCCGCAGGCGCCGTCAGCCTCCTCGTCCTGGGGAGGACGGAGGCAGCCCGCAGCGGGAGAGCCTGAGCCAGGACAACACCTCTTCTTGGCGGACCCAACCCGGAAATCCATTCTCTCCCACCCCAGGTCTTCAATGTCACCCCAAAACTGCCACCTCTCATCCCTCCATAGATGTTTTTTCCCATTTGTTTGTTCATTTTCTCTCTTGTTCCACTGGAATCCAAGCTCCAGGAGAAGCAGGGGGTGCCACAGTATGACAATTGGAGGGGAACAATTACGGTCAGTGTGAAAACCCAGAGGGTGGCCAGGGGGGATTCTCAGAAGAGAAAGCCTCTATAGTGAAGTGAACTGGGGGGACTGGTCACAGCAGGGTAAAGTCTTTGAGAAAATGGGCGCTCGAGAGAAGCTCACTCAAGGGGGCTTGTGGATGGCGGAGACGTGGACCTGCCTCAGCACTTTAGCCAATGTCTGCCCAGTGTCTCCAGGTGCCAGGCCCTTGGGGGTGACAAAACTGACTGCCCTTCACCAGGGAGGCAATGAAGAAGTAAGGTGAGGGAATGTCTAATTCCTCACACAGGGTAAGTGCTAGGAAGAACAGAGAAGGATGCTCTTGACAAAGGTCACCTTTAAGGTGAGTGGCAGGAGAAGGGAGGAGGGGCACGGCCTGAGAGCCAGCTGTCTGGCCAAAGGAAGATTCCTGACCAGCCTTCATGTGGGAAATGCCAGCCAGGCACCAAAGGCTAGACACCAGAGAGGTGAAGGACGGGGGTGGGGGCCAGATTTTGCTGGAGAACATGGAATTTGGTCTCTATCCCCAAGACAAAGAGCCAGTGAAGGGTTTTGCCAGTGAAGGATTTTAAGCCTAGGAATGATAGGATGGGATTTGCATTTTGGGGAAGATTCCATTAACTCTTTTCGGAAGAAGCTGAAACTCCACCCAATAATGTCTTGGCTTCTTTTTATTGACAATAACCCTTTCCCCTTCAGTATTAATCACATTTTCCCTGATTCCTGATTATTGAACAATCATGGCATGGGTAGGAAGCCCTCAAATCTCAAAACCTCCCCTTAGCTTGCTAGCTTCCACCCGTGTCCTTCAGATCCATTTTTCTTCATTCTATTCATCATAACTTGTAATTATATATTCTTATGAGTATTGATTCATTTATAATGCCCGGGTCACCAGCCACTGTTAAGAATGGATTATAAGCTTCCATCTGTTTCCAAAATACTTTGACATCTGAACAGTCCTAATGGCTAGCACTTATTGAGCAATTACTACTATATGATAGGTGTTGTTCCAAACAATTTAAGGAGTTTAATCCTCAAAACTCTTAATCTTCACAACTACCTTGGGAAGTTGTACTATTTTTATTCTCAATTTACAGATGAAAGAAACTGAGACCTTTAATGTATGGGAGCATACTCCACAGGACATCCTGAAACCTTTTTTTTTTTTAGACAGAGTCTCACTGTGTTGCCCAGGCTAGACTGCCGTGGCATCAGCCTAGCTCACGGCAACCTCAAACTCCTGGGCTAAAGCGATCCTCCCACCTCAGCCTCCCAAGTAGCTGGGACTACAGGCACGTGCCACCATGCCTGGCTAATTTTTTTCTATTTTTAGTTGTTTGGCTAATTTTTTTCTATTTATAGTAGAGACAGGGTCTAGCTCTTGCTCAGGCTGCTCTTGAACTCCTGAGCTCAAGCAATCCTCCCGCCTCGGCCTCCCAGAGTGCTAGGATTACAGGTGTGAGCCACCGTGCCTGGCCCTGAAACCGTTTATTCAATTGTGTTTTGTTTTTTTTTAAGACAAGATCTCACTCTGTCTCCCCAGCTAGAGTGCTGTGGCCTCATCATAGTTCACTGCAACCTCAAACTCTCAAACTCCTGGGATCAAGCAATCTTCCTGCCTCAGCCTCCCAAGTAGCTGCAACTACAGGTATGTACCACATTGTCCAGCCAGTTTTTCTATTTTTTGTAGAAATGGAGTCTCACCATGTTACCTAGGCAGGTCTTGAACTCTTGGGCTCAAGTGATCTTCTTGCCTCAGCCTCCCAAAATGCTGGGATTACAGGTGTGAGCACCAGGCCTGGCCTCAATTATGTTTTAAGGTCACTTCTGGTTGGTATATATAGTTGGCCCTCTGTATCCCTGGTGGCTCCACAGTGGATTTAGCCAAGCTGATTGAAAATATTCAGGAAGGCAGGGCGGTGGCTCACACCTATAATCCTAGTACTCTGGGAGGCTGAGGCAAGAGGATCACTGGCCTTGGGAGTTTGAGACTAGCCTGAGCAAGAGCAAGACCCTGTCTCTGCTAAAAGTAGAAAAAATTAACTGGGCATGCCTGGAGTCCCAGCAACTCGGGAGGTTATGATAGGAGGATCACTTGAGCCCAGGAGTTTGAGAATTTGAGGTTGCAGTGAGCTATGATGACGCTACTGCACTCTAGCCAGGGCAACAAGACTCTGTCTCAAAAAGAAAGAGAGAAAGAGAGAAAGAGGAGAGAGAGAGAGAGAGAGAGAGAAAGAGAAGGAAAGAAAGAAAGAAAGAAAGAAAGAAAGAAAGAAAGAAAGAAAGAAAGAAAGAAAGAAAGAAAGAAAGAAAGAAAGAAAACAAAAAACACAGGGAAATATTCAGAAAGAGAAAGCAGATGGTTGCTTTTTCCTCCATCGTTCCCCACCCACAATGGTGCGCATGCGTGTCCTGGCTGATGCCCTGAAAAGTATCAACAATGCGGAAAAGAGAGCTACCCGGGTTCTTATTAGACTGTGCTCCAAAGTCATCGTCCGGTTTCTAACTGTGATAATGAAGTGTGGTTACATTGACAAATTTGAAATCACTGATCACAGAGTTGGGAAAATTGTTGTGAACCTTATAGGCAGGTTAAGCAAGTGTGGAGTGATCAGCCTCAGGTTTGTTGTGCAACTCAGAGATCTAGAAAAATGGCAGAATAATCTGCTCCCATCCCACTAGTTTGGTTTTATTGTACTGACAGCCTCAGCTGCTATCATGGACCACAAAGAAGCAAGATGAAAACACACAGGAGGTGGCCGGGCGTGGTGGCTCACGCCTGTAATCCTAGCATTCTGGAAGGCTCGAGGCGGGCGGATCGCTCAAGGTCAGGAGTTTGAAACCAGCCTGAACAAGAGCGAGACCCCGTCTCTACCAAAAATAGAAAGAAATTAATTGGCCAACTAAAAATATATAAAAAAAAATTAGCCGGGCATGGTGGTGCATGCCTGTAGTCCCAGCTACTCGGGAGGCTGAGGCAGGAGGATTGCTTCAGCCCAGGACTTTGAAGATGCTGTGGGCTAGGCTGATGCCACAGCACTCTAGCCTGGGCAACAGAGTGAGACTCTGTCTCAAAAAAAAAAAAAGAAAAGAAAAGAAAACACACAGGAGGGAAAATGATGTGATTCTTTTTCCAAGGATATAATGCATACTTTAAAATGCCTAAATGAAAAAAAAAATAACAATGATTGCATCTGTACTGCACATGTACAGATTTTTTTTATTATTCCCTAAACAATACAGTACAACTGTTTATGTATCATTTATATTGTATTAGGTGTTATAAGTAATCTAGAGATGATTTAGAGTATACAGGAGGCCAGGCTTGGTGGCTCAAGCCTGTAACCACAGCACTTTGGGAGGCAAAGGTGGGAGGATCACTTGAGAACAGGAGTTCAAGACCAGCCTGGGCAACATAGGGAGACCCCCCATATCTACAAAAAATAAAAAATAAATAAAAGCCAGGCATGGTGGCAGGCACCTATACTCCTAGCTACTTGTGTGACTGAGGCAGGAGGATTGCTTGAGCCCAGGAGTTTGAGGCTGCTGTGAGCTAATGATGAGGCCACTGCATTCCAGCCTGGATGACAGAGCAAGACCTCATCTCTAAAAATAAAGAATAAAAAATTAATAAAATATATGGGAGATGTACATGGGTTATATGCAAATACTACATCATTTTATTTCATTTAATTAATTTTTTTTTTTTGAGACAGAGTCTCACTCTGTTGCCCAGGCTAGAGTTTCACTGGCATCAGCCTAGCTCACAGCAACCTCAAACTCCTGGGCTCAAGCAATCCACCTTTAGCCTCTGGAATAGCTGAGACTACAGGCACATGCCACCATCCCCAGCCAATTTTTCTATTTTTAGTAGAGACGGGGTCTCACTCTTGCTTAGGCTGGCCTTGAACTCCTGAGCTAAAGCAATCCTCCCACCTCGGCCTCCCATAGTGCTAGGATTACAGGCGTGAGCCACCGTGCCTGGCCCACATTCATTTTATATAAAAGACTGGAGCATCCATGGATTTTGGTATCTGAGGGGCATCCTGGAATCCATCATATACCAAAATATAGGGGGTCCTGGAACCCCCATGGATACCTAGAAACAACTGCACAGAAGTAGTTCATCTATTTTCACCATGGCTGTAACGTTTCAAAGTAGGACCAGAATTTTTTTTAGCCAACTTCCATTAAATCATCCCTCATGTCTTAGTGGCTTGACATTTTAAAGTTCTATTTCATTATATATTAATCTTCCAACTTACTTTGCAAAAAAAAAGTCCAACTTTCCGAGTTAAAGAGGAAGGGCTGGAGGACCTTTCGTGTACCTCAGGTAGCCGGGGGTGGACTGGGGAGAGGAAGTGAGGGCAGCTGGGGTGGCCTTTCTCCAGCCTCAGAAAACTTTCTGTGTTGCAAATCTGACCTTTCTCTAGGGTTTAAAATTGCTCAAAAGCTTAAATGACTATGTCACCTAGTTCTCCCTTTTTACAAAGGAGCCCTCATAGGGTATGCCATGGGGGCTCAGGGCTTTCCCACTCAGCCCCATGGTAGCATAGCCAGGTTGCAACTTGAACAAAGTTTCTCTCTCTCGCCACAGGAGGCCCTTCATGAATCAGCTTCAGGAGAATGTATGACACCAGCCCAGCCCTCCAGCCTCTTCTTTCCCTGTCTCCCACCCATTCCCCCTCCAGCTCACCTTCGCCCTTCTTGGCATTTCAGGGACTCCTGAACCCCCACATCTTTGCACTCAGAGTCCCTGGCTTTGGACAGTGGTCCCAGGAGGCAGGGTAGAACCTGTTTGACTCCTCGTTCAGTCCCCAGCTCCTAGCCAGCCTCTGGCTAAAAGCGAGAGATTGAAGAAATACTTGCTGAGCGAATGGATGCTTGTGGTGGGAGGATGGTGAGGAAGTTATTACAGTGGTCAAGGGAGAAATCAAAGTAGGTCTGCGCTGGGTCAGGGATGGTGGTGGTGAGTAGGGGAGAGACATGAGTCTAGACAGGGGAGGATTTACTGAGGTAGAATTTAGACATTTGTTTTTATTTTAGTTTTATTTAAAAAAAATTTAGGACTCCATTTTTATTTGTGTTTTTTAGTGTATTTCTTTATCTAGATGCTTGTAATGGAGAAAAAATATATTATAGCCGGTCTACACCCTGTTTGTCCCAAAGGGATCAGCATGGCAGATTATTTGGAATCATTGAAGGCTTTTGAGTAGTAAAGCAGCTGCTCCGTGGTGGGCACTGTTCGGCATGTTTTGCATTTTGGACATTGCCTCAGCCTGAAGGAAACAGGGGCCTGGGCTGTGTCTGGAGGGGGTGAGACCGGAGGACTCCTCACCCGTGGGCCTGCCAAGCTTGGCCGATCTCACTTCCCTCCCCAAAACCCCAGCAGGTGCGGCCACTGTGGTGATGCCCAAACCTCTCATGCCCATGCACGTGGCAAAGTCGCTGTTGCCATGGTAACAAGGCTGCAGGTTCCCTCAGACTCTTTTTTAAACCACACTGGAAGGGAAAGTTTATCATCAGGTGGCCCGTGACCCCTGCAAGACAGTGAGCTGAGAAAAGGCCCACCTGTGTATACTAAATTCAAACCTTAGTGGAATGAAAGAACCTCCATTTAGTTCAAACCCCGGCTCTGACATGCTTTCCGTCTTCACAAGTTACTGAACTTCTCTGTGCCTAATTTCCCTCAACTATAAAACGGGAAAGTGAGGATGAAATGAGATTATACATGGAAAGCCTTTAGCGCATACCTGGCATGTGGTAAACGTTAGCCAATATTGAAATTCCTCAGCCTTCCCCCTGTCCTCCGCAGGAAAGTTTGACAGGTGTCCCCATACAGCAAAGCCTCAGTGGGATGCAGGACAGTTTCCCGGGACAGTTCAGAGAGCCGGCCTCAGAGGAGGGAGAGGAAGTTGGAACTTCTTACACAGGCTCCCTCTGGCAAGGCCAGGGGCTTCCTGGACCTCCTATGGCCCTTGGTCTCTCTGGCGATGCTGAGTGGGCAGCGACTCAGTTATGATTATTTGCTTGAGGTGTATCTTGGAAACTCACTGGAGCCCTCAGGGAGGAGTTGGTTCAAATCTGTAACCCGTTCATTCATTCGTCCTTCCGTCCATTCATTTACTCCACGCACAGCTCCACGCACACTGTGCTGGACGTTAGGGAGTCTGAGCACAATAAGACAGACAGGCAATCAGGGAGCTCACAGTCCTTGCCAGAAAAGCAAACAGGCAACGACGATGTGACATCGTCCAAGCCACGCAGCGCTGCCTGGGGAGAGGTGGGGGGGTGGCACTACAGGTGATGGCACAGCTGCGGTAAGGCAAGGATGTGAGAAACATTTAGGTTTGCTGCATCGTAAAGCCTGCAGTGGGGTGGACGGAGAAAAGGCTAAATATGTGGCCCTGGGCCTTGCAAGCCTCCTGAAGGCGTGGGTCTTCTGCAGAGGGCAAAGGGCATGACCCTCATGCCTTGAGGACAATACCCCCAGGGTTTCTGAGGATGAAATTAATTTTTTAAGTAAGATTCAGGGTACAGATGGATTAAAAGGGGAGTGCTGGCAGTTGGCAAGGCTCTGTGTGGTGATCTGGGGACAAGTGGTGAGACCTGGAGTTATCTGAGGGACATTTAGGGGTAGAATCCGTTGGAACTGGACAGTGGTTGAGCTGATGGTCCTCCAAGCTTCCAGAACGACAGCCCAAGCCCCTGAGCTGACTCTGGCGCGTGTGGGAAGCACTGGGATACCACCCCCAGGGCTGTGAGCACCAAGCAGGGCAGGGTGGAAAGGCCATTGCCTGTGCCACCCAACACCAGGCGCCAGCCTGGGGTTGGCTTAGCTTCCTGGGTGACCTGTCTCTGCCCTCTCTTCCCGCCCTCCCCTCTCTCTATAGGAAGGCTTGAAGTTAGCACCTGGCATGGTCCCCGACACAGCACGGACTCTACATCAGTAAGTGGTAACGGAGATTATTAATTGGTTATGGCTCTGGGGTCTCTGAGGGACAGACAGAAGACAACTTCATCCGTTCACTCACTTTTTACTTGCTGAATACCCTCTTCCCTCCCCACCGGCCCTGGCCTGGACCCACTGAGCCATACAGTGTTGAAGCTGACTGAGGGAGGATGAGGGCATCGGATACTGAGCACTGCAGGACTTAGGAAAGTTGGGGAGAAAAGGAGTTCCCTTCCGGCCAGGCGTGGTGGCTCACGCTGTAACCCTAGCACTCTGGGAGGCGGAGGCGGGAGGACTGCTCAAAGTCAGGAGTTCGAAACCAGCCTGAGCAAGAGTGAGACCTCGTCTCTACCAAAAATAGAAAGAAATTAATTGGCCAACTAAAAATATATAGTGAAAAATTAGCCAAGCATGGTGGCATGTGCCTGTAGTCCCAGCTACTCAGGAGGCTGAGGCAGAAGGATCGCTTGAGCCCAGGAGTTTGAGGTTGCTGTGAGCTAGGCTGACGCCATGGCACTCTAGCCTGGGCAACAGAGTGAGACTCTATCTCAAAAAAAAAAAAAAGTTCCCTTCCCAGTTCCCTCAT
>CAUYPO010098069.1:0-12934 GCA_963574435.1 Cheirogaleus major | reverse complement strand
CATCTCAAAATACTACATCACAAGATTTTTATTTTATTTGTTTTACTTTTTTTTTTGAGACAGAGTCTTGCTCTGTTGCCTAGCTCACAGCAACCTCAAACTCCTGGGCTCAAGTGATCCTCTTGCTTCAGCCTCCTGAGTAGCTGGGATTACAGGCATGCACCACCACACCCTGCTAATTTTTTCTATTTTTAGTAATGATGGGGTCTTGCACTTGCTCAGGCTGGTCTCAAACTCTTGACTTCAAGTGATCCTTCTGCCTTTGCCTCCCAGAGTGCTAGGATTACAGGTATGAGCCACCGTGCCCAGCCCACAGGATTTTTAAATGCAGATAAAGTGACTTCCTTTCAGGCATGGAGGTCTCCTTCAAGCAATCCTGGAAAGATACTTTGTCCAGGGGCCCATCTGGCAAAGCCTCACCCCTGGTCCACTCTGCTGATGCCACAACTGAGGCTGGCCCAACTACAAAGTCAGCAGTAAGTGACACCCCCTCCCTCAGGAATTGGAAAGGAAGTACTTGAAAGGAATAATGGTGCAGAGGATCTTTTCATTGTATCACACAGATAAATAATGCACTACTTTGTCCCCAAAACAGCACTCGTTCCTATAAACCAAGAGTGTCACTGTAGAGACACACAACACGATTAGAGATTGCATCACTACTGAGAAAAGTAAAGCAAGAGTTTCACACCAAGATTATAGAAAAGAGGATTATTATTTAAAGACATACTGAAAGTTCAACAACAGTAACTGCCATGTGAGTTTGGAAACATAGCACTTGTAATAAACTTTTATAATTTAATAAAAAATTATTGCACCCTGATAAGATAAGACCCTACTCCCCTGCTCTGGTTGCCTCCAGTGGCTGTGTCCTGCTCCCCCACCCCCCTGCAACCCCCCTGCCTCTCTGCAGGGGGAGGGAAGAACAAGGAGGCAACACACATACACTGTTTTTCTCTCTCACTCTCTTTTCCTCCTTATTGCCTGGACTTTGAAGTTCAATGTCATGTAAACATTAACTGCTTCTTAAATAAAGCCACGAAGAGCAAACTGTAACCTGAGCATATGATTTATTCCCAACATTTTCCCATGAGGTCTAAGGATTCCTTTCTTCTCTACCAGCGTGTCTCTATCTTACAGAATTTAGTTTTGAAATAATCTAAATTTATCTTCTTCTTATTATTATTGTTGTTTTGTTATTGAAGTGTTTTCAAAAGGACACCTGTTAAGAGATGATTTTAGTAGTAGTAATGTCCAGTAAGTTTCCTTTTAAATATATGTAAGTTAAAAAAAGTTTGATTTAAGGAAAAATATGTTAAATAGAAGTAAAAACAGTAAAAGGGCAAAAATTATCACTGGCTGAAGTCTGGGACCCACTGAACCTTCCATTAGACAATTTCACAGGTGAAATCGATTGCACAGGTAAAGCCTCAATCATCTTATTGTAACTTTAGGAACAACCCACAGCAGCTAAGACGGTACATTTATTTGTTTTGCTAGTCATTAGCCATCATCTATCTACATTACCGACAATTTGTTTGTTCTTGATAAAGGTGTGCTGATCATGATAATCTAAATTAGGCTGGTAAACCCTTCAACGCACCAAACTGCATGCTTCATTAATGCAATATTGGCAAAGCTGGCATTTGGAGATATTTTTAGATTGTCTCCTAGTTACCTTTTATTTTCCCCAAATTAAGGAAATATAAAATTATAGTGACTCAACTAATGTTGACAACTTTAATATATGTTGCTATCTAGGTTGCTGAAGAAACAATACCTTAGTCTTAAGAGCTTGACTTTATAAAAATATGTCTCAATCACTCTGCTTTCTCCACTGTGGTCGTGTGTTCTTTCATAATGTACAGTATATGTCATTCAAAGTTGGCTTGCTGGACCTGAATTGTGTGGCCATATGCTCTCAAATAAATGAAAGACTGATACTAAAAAAAATGCTAATTCCCTAACCTCTTTTTCCTGCACTAAGATGTTTTTCCTTGGCACATAATTAAATGTTTTTGAGCATTTGCTAGATTTCACTCAATGGCAGGAAGCTTAGATATTTATAAATTTCCTTGGTGCACCATTTCTGATTAGTTGACCTTTTCTAAATACTAAACAGACTAGTTGCAGTCAATTCTATCACCACCACGATTAGCTTGCCCTTTTCCATAAAACAACTGTTTGTAGACCAAAATAAAGTTCTTGGTTATTTTAATTTGCTTTTGAGAATTGGCACAGATACAGAACAAATGGCTGTTAATATTGCAGAGTTTTGAATTTATCTTAAAATGTGACCACTGCTGTTTATAGCTAAGTTTCAAAGAGTACTTTTTTTGTTATTCCGCTTTTATTTTACTTTTATAAATACTGCTTTTATTTTATCTTTATAAATATACTCTTCATTTTTCAAAGTGACTTAAATTGCTTTATTGATTCCAGGTATCAGGGATAATGCATTTAATCAACTTTGAAAACAAGACTGTTATTATCGCATTATTTTTGAACAATACATTAACATTTATTCCATTCATGCCCATTCTCCAACCCTTTCTTCTTTCTCTCCCTCCCTCCTTTCTTTTCCTTTCTCATCAAACCTTTACTGAGCATCAACACGCCAGGCACTATGCTAGATGCTGGGGAATCAATGATAGATAAACTCTTGGTCTCCATAAAGCTTATTCTATTGATTTAAAATCTTTCCTTCCTGTTTGTTCCAAAGGTCATTTGGAGAAAATGCACTAATGGAATTCATGGGTAAGAAAGCAAACATGGACAGCTTTCACAGAGTTGGAGAAAAATTATGTCACCAACCTTTAGCTGTTGCAGAATAATCTTCTTTTGGGGCTCTGGCTATATCAACAGTTCTTCTTTTCCCCAAGAACTGGCTTTGGGGAGGGCATTCTTCCTTCTGTAGCATAAATAATTCCCTGGGTGGGAATGTTTAGATGGACACCAGTTGGATGAGAACCAGGACAGCAGGAGAGGAGAGGCCTCCCAAAAAACTCAAGTGCCCACACTCATCTGGCGGGGCTGCCCGGGGCCTCACTAAAGAGCTCCTGTAGAAAACCACAAATGCACAGGAAATTGGCGAAAATCAGATAAAGGTGAACTATTAAGTGACACATGTACAGAAGGGAAACAGTTAAGAATTAACCCAAATTAATTTAAGGCTACAAGAGTGAGTGGTGCAACGGTTTAGTTAATAAGAAGCTAGTCTCCAAAGTTAGGGCATTTGAGCCAAATGACTAAGGACTTTCAGAGGTATCAAGGGGCAGGTGGCTGGACAAAGGGACCTATCACAGAGAGGATCATAAATCACTGTGGGAACTAGGAGCATGCACTGTACAGTGGATCGATACAGACTCATTCACACGTCCACCTACCCCTACATATATCTGTTGATGACCCATCTAGCAAATACGCACTGTGCACAACTGTTCTAGGTGACGGTGTTGGGGACACAGCAGTGAACACGCCCTCATGGAGCTTAAAACTCAGCAGCATCCAGGCGGCATGCTGGAAAATCAACTGGAATGTAGGTAGGGATTACACAAAGAAAAGGGCAATGTTGAAACTTGAGTCTGCTGAGTTTGGCTAGTTTCTTTGGAATACCAGGGCCCAAAGAAACTTCCAGTGGAACAAACTGTCACCTACTCCTTCATCCTTTCCTTAGTCTGGGGTTATGTTTCCCCCTTTTTCTTTCTCTAAGCTCAGCAAGACCATGGAAGCATCCACATCCTTATACTCAGACCCATTTGTAGTTAGGCCTCTAGTCCTGCCTTAACAGGGAACATGGGATCCCTGGCTATCTGCGGTTGCCTAGGAATGTGCTTCTTGAATTTCTGATTTCTTCACTGTTTTTGACCTCTAAAAATTGAGTTCAAGTCCCTGGATTTTCCAGGCTCCATATTCACCCAATGTCCTCTGCTTAACTGATATCCATCAGTCTAAATGACTGTGCTCAACTCCTTAACCCAGCCCTGAAGAATTGGAGTGTGAGTTGTAGAAGCCTGTTCAGAGCACCTAGGAAGTGCAGTCCATGGACAGAGGTGAGAAAAACCCCAAAGTGAGATGGGTTAGCCGGGCATGGTGGCACGTGCCTATAGTCTAGCTACTTGGAAGGCTGAGCTAGGAGGATCACTCAAGCCCAGGAGTTCGAGGCTACAGTGAGCTATGATCACACCACTGCCCTCCAGCCTAGGTGACAAAGTGAGATCCTGTCTCAAAAAAAAAAGTGATATGGGTTAAACATCTGGAGACTAGATCAGGAAGTGTAGTCTGTAGGAGACATATTGCTTCTAGAAGATTCTCCCAGAAATAATTCATGCTGTGTTGTGGTTTGGAGATAGTTTAGTGGTAAGAGTAAGAGGCCTTCTTTGTAAATAAAATGAAAGAAAAGGCCATTTGTTAATTCAGACAAAATAGAGGAGTATAGAATGGACAACTACACAGAAAAGGGTGATTGTTCTTAAAAAGTCTGGAAAAGCCGTGGAGGAAGGATTTATCACTGTGTCACCAGCACTGTGCAGGCCAGATGACTGACTGCTTTTCTGGTCCATGCTGGCATTCAAAAAGTCTGAAATTTTGAAGCATTTTGGATTTCAGATTTTTGGATTAGGGATGCTCAACCTGTACATGATTGATGAATTTCTGAGAGTTACATTAAGAGAATGAGAAGGAGAAACCCAGCAACCTTGCTTGCATAGCTACAGGCCGTTCAGCGAAAGGGAGGGACCCTGGAACCACATGGGTGACCACACTGGAAGCAGGTCCACTCACTCAGCTACGGTGTAGTGAGGCTGCCTTTGTACCTATTGTGGGGTTCCATTTAGAATGCACTCATTTGAGTTCCTACAAGGAGTCTAAAGTGGATTCAGAATGTGTCAGTTTGCAGAACTGGTGGGCTGGCGACCCCAGCAGACATCTACTTTTATGAGAGCTTTAGGTGAGAGAATCTGGCAGATGATGTGATGTATGAGAGATGTTAATATCTTGCCTGACCCTAGGGGAGAGAGGGACTAAGCCAGAAGCAAAGGTCTTTTAATGAAGGACTTCATATGATTTGAACTGGCAGCATTGTGAATTGAATGTGGTGAGATCGCATATGTAGCTAGAGGTATGGGGGGTCTCAGGTTACAAATAAAATATCACAGACTCACAGAGCTATGAAAACCACACAAAATTCTTTAGAGCCAAAAAATGCACTAAAAATGCAGTCAGGCCCAATATATCAGATGTTTTTTAAAAAAAATCTCTTTAATGGTCTGGCTTGATAAAAGACAGCTTGATCCTCAGCTTCTACAGTCCAGTCTATTCTGATGTTATTTTAGTTAAGGTATATGAAATTGGCTTCACAGAGATATATATTTGGAAATGGCAGGGGAGTATTTAAATAGCTTTTAGGTAATTGCAGATATTCTTCTTTGATACCACACTAAAACTCAACAAATTACCACTTCCTAAAGTTTAGAAGCAAAGTAGAATCAGTGAATTTTTTGTACTGTTACATCAAAAATCCACTGGACTATCTTGTAATTGGAATAGATCCATTACCTATGCATCATGATTTTGTACCATCATGAATTGGTCATTTGGAAAATATTGGTTCATTAAGTAAAGCATTATTAAAATATATCCACATATTCTTTGATGCTCCTCCCTTTAAGAGATGGAGCTTAATTCCCCTCTCTTTGATTGAGGGCTGCACATAGTGACTTGCTTCTACTGAATAGAATGTGGTGGAAATTACAGAGTGTGACTTCTGAAGGTAGATCATAAAAGACATTGAGGGTTCCACCTTGCTCTCACTCTCTTGGATCACTTGCTCTGGGGGAAGCTAGTCCTCATGTTGTGAATATATTCAAAAGTCCTGTGGAAAGGTCCGTATGGTAAGGAACAGAGGACTCCCATCAACAGCCAAGAAGAAACGAGGCCTCCTACCATCTTCCATGTCAGTAAGCCATCTAGGAAGCAGATCCTCCAGCTCCAGTCAAGCCTTCAGATGACTACAGTCCAGCAGACATGTTGACTGCAACCTCAGGAGAAACCCTAAGTCAGAACCACCTAGAGAAGTTACTCCCAAATTCTTGACCCACAGAAACTGTAAGATAATAAATGTTTATTATTTTAAGTCATTATGTTTTGGGGTAATTCATCATGCAACATCAGATATCTAATAAACTCAGTTATGCAGATCTTCCAAATCTTGGTACATCATTATTCAATATTAAAAAAAATCACATTCACTGATATTACCACAAAGCTCATCAAAAAAACTTTTATGGGCTGGCATGATGGCTCATGCCTGTGTCCTAGCACTTTGGGAAGCCAAGGCAGGAGGATTGCTTAAGCCCAAGAGTTAGAGACCAGCCTGAGCAACATAATGAGACCCAGTTTAAAAAAAAAAAAATTAAAAGTTAGCTGGGTGTGGTGGTGTGAGTCTGTAGTCCCAGCTACTCTGGAGGCTGAGGCAGGAGGACTGCTGGAGCCTGGGACTCTGTGGCTGTGGTGAGCTGTGATGATAACACTGCAATCTAGCCTGGGCAACAGGGCAAGACTCAAAGAAACCCCAAAACTTTTACGTATGGGGAAGCTGTCAAGCTCAGGGTGGCAGAAATATTTCTTAAAAGCTCAAATTTTCTCATTGGCATCAAATAATGTCAGTTGTTTCTTTTGAAGTAATGAGTTCACTTTGTTCATCTTCTAGAAAATGTCTACTAAATACCCAGGTCCAAGTAATCATACTGCCTGTCAGTTTCAAGTAAGAGGTATTTTTTAGAAAAATGTCCAGTTCAGCTAGTAACTCAAACAACCACAGAATTGTTTTTTCTCAAGACATAGTACCTTGGTATGCAGTAGACTTGCTTTATGTATACTTCCAAATTTGTCACACAAAATATATTAGAAGGACAAGTACTCAAAGTTCAAAACTGAATAAAACAAACACTCTTCATTAAGGACATTAAGTGAAACTGGCTTTCCCATTCCCCACCCCTGTAAATATACTGGTAAAAAATACAATAGCTACAAATATATTAATAGTTTGGTGCCACCACCTTGATTCATGCCAGTAGAGTTTTACCCACCATTTTATTTATTTATTTATTTTTAAGAGCTGGGGTCTCGCTATGCTACCGAGGCTGGAGTGCAGTGGCTATTCACAGCGCACACAATACAGCCTTGAACTCCAGGGCTCAAGCAATCCTCCTGCCCCAGCCTCCTGAGTAGCTGGGACTACAGGCATGGGCCACCACGCCCAGCTTACTCACTGCTTTAAATGTAAAAATCAGTACAGTGAAAAATGCAAATAAATTTTAGTATTATTGTGAAAGCAGTTTTGACCTTGCACAGCTCCTAAAAGGGTCTCAGGGACCACTACAGGTCTACCCAGGTAGAAAATGTGGCAACATAGGAGAAGTGCCAGGCACCTCTGGGAAGTCTGTACTTCATGTATGTTATATAGAGCAGGAGTCCCCAACCTATGGTGACTTGTATAATTATTTCATTACATATTACAATGTAATAATAATAAAGTGCACAGTAAATGTAATGCACTTGAATCATCCCCAAACCATCCCCCCCACCCCCCGTCCCCATCCTATGGAAAAACTGTCTTCCATGAAAACAGTCCCTGGTGCCAAAAAGGTTGAAGACTGCTGATATAGAGTAAAGTTACCAGCGGTTAATGCTCCCTAATAGCAGTTGGGGAAGTGTTCAGTTCACTTAAAACGGTTAGAATTAAATTACTATGGGTTGTGTTGCTCATAAAGAAATGTAGCTCTGAAAAATGTGTTCTTGACCTGCCTGCTTAGCAATACATACATTTCTTCCTTTTGAGATATAGTGACCAGTGATGACAGGCCCCACTCCCTCTCACTCCCTCACCCCTGGACCCCAACCCTCCCATTTTGCCCCAGTAACTGTCAGTCCCTCACATGTCCTGAAGCTCCCTTTTAGTCCATTCCTTCCCTTCCATTTTTCTCTTTGTCTCCAAATGCCCCAGACTCCCTGTCTTGATCCCAGTCCCACCAGGTGAGCTCATTTCTTGTCAGGTCCTCTAAGTGGCTCCAGAGGGGAAAGGAGAAGATGGGCCGTGGGTCCCAGATGGGCATTGCTGGGTTCCAAGGGATGAAGCTGAGAGTGGAGGATTTGAGGAAGGAGGATGACTACCTCCAGAACGCAGGCATTTGAGGATATGAGGTGAACGGGCCTGGGCCACAGGAAAATGACCTTCTTGGGCACAGAAGCAACAGGGGAGGAAACACAGACACTCCTCCTCCCAGCTACTGCCCATACCTGTTTCCACTGCCTGTAGCCTCATCTCCTACAGCTAAAGCTAGAAATAGAAGAGCTATGGAATCCACATATGGTTTAGGCTCGTAAGAGTCGAGGTTGTCACTTCCTTCAAGTGGAAGACAAGCAAGGCAGGGTTGGGAAAAAGGGGGATCCGGAACCGTATGGCCACCAGCATCTACTCGCTAGAGACGCCGGAGGTGGGCAGAGAGCATGCACTGACCGTGGACAGACAAAGCCAGAGCAGACAGAGTGCAGGGCCGAGGCAGCCCCGGTCGCGCGCGGACGCAGCAGGGAATCAGAGAACTGCACAGCAAAGCGCAGAAGGGCTGCGGCCAGGTCCCTTCCTTCCAAAGTCCTGGTTTCTGACTCACGAACGACCCCTGGAGGAAGACAGTCCACGAAACCTCTCTTCGTCCCACCCTATTAAAAACCGTCTCTACTGCCAGGTTCGCCCCGCCTTCCGCTTTCGAACAGTGGCAGTTCCGGGGTGGGGCCCGCGGAGCTTTCTGGGAAATGGAGTCCTGGTAAGAGGATTCTGGGAATCGAAGTGCCTGCTCTTCCCTTTGCGCACGCGCGTTGCTGTTTTCGCGTCGCGGCTTCTACTGCTCCGCGCCGGGATAAAGAGGCTTGCGCGCCTGTGCCGGGGCCGCCTCAGAGCTGTGGCCTCTCGGGCTCCTGGTCGGGTGGGGAGGGGTTACCGGGTGGAACGTGGCAGACAGGCTTGGGTGCTCTGGAGGTCTGGCAGTTACGGCAGCATGTGATAGTCTTTGAGATGGGGACGTAGGGGCAGCGCGGCAGGGCCCGCCAAGGCATCCAAGGTGAAACCTTGGAAGTGTGGGACAGGACCGGATTGAGGGGCGGCGCGCCCAAAGCCGGGGACTTAGAGAGCCCGGAGTCCTCAATGAGCAGAGCTACGACCTTGAAAGAGCCCTCGAGTCGGACTGAGGAGATGGGCGGTACCCCCAGGCAGTGGAAACCATTGTCGGTTTCAGGACAGGCGCGCTGTGACCCAGTCTTCATTTTGCCACCATCACTGTGGCTGCGGTTCAGAGGGGCCGGAGGGGAGGCCACTGAAGCCCAGGGAGAGGTGTCGGGAGCTGACGGTGGAGTGGCAGTGCGAATTGAATGGATGATGAGAGATCAGGGAAAGGGAGGAGTTGAGGATTCCCAGACTTCTAGTGTGGGCTGTACGCATGTCTGCGGATATTCTCACCCAGTGAAATTCTTATTCATAATGTCTCATCTCAGCAAAAGACTTGTGGGGCCTAAGCACGCACGCGCAAATCCATTCACAAACCATTCAGATGCACACACCAACCCAAAGGCCATTCACGCACGTGCACACACAGCTCTCAATTATGCCTACCCTTGTGAATACACTGGTGTGTAAATACACACAGTCACATAGCTATTCATGATCACGTACTCACACGTACTCCCTGCCCCCAAAAGGCTCTGATAAATGTATCCATCTCAGCTTAAAACAGCCTCTGCCATCTTGGGTTAAGTGTGGCCCCCAGGCAAGAAGGACCAGGTGAACTTCTTTGGGCCTCTCCCTGGAAACTTCACACATAACTCAGCCTTTATTCTTCCTCCCTGTTACAACTATGGCTCTCTGACTCTTCATACTCATCTTCCTGCCACTCTGGCATGACAGGAGAGAGGGAGAAATACGGCTTGAATTCAGGCAAGGGCTTTGTGTATCTGAGATGTATTTGCTGAGGGTCTTCCCATAGCAGTAGTTCTGAACATATTTTGTATGTGCTGGACTCTTTTGAGAATCCAGTGAAAGCTGTGTACCTTCTTCCTGGATAAACACAACTTTACATCCACACTACTTTGAAAGCAAAATTGAAACCCATCTGTGGGGCACAGGTTAAGAACCTCACTAGATCAGAACATCAGTTTCCTGGTTGCCCTCTTAGTTCATTTGAGCTGCTATAACAAAATACTTTAACCTGGGTAGTTTATACACAACAGAAATTTATTGCTCACAGTTCTGGAGGCTGGGAAATCTAAGATCAAGGTGCCAAAAGATTCAGTGTATGTTGAGGGCTTGCTGTTTGCTTCAAAGATGGCACCTTGTAGCTGCATCTACAAGGTGGAAGGGGCATTTTAGTCCCTTCAACCTCTTTTATAAGGTCATTAATCCTACTCATGAGGGCACAGCCTTCATGAATTCATTGCTTCCCAAAAGGCCCCACCTCTTAATACTATCACATTGGGTATTGGGTTCCAATGTATAAATTTGGTGGTGGTGGGAGGGGACACAAACAGTCAGACCATAGCAGCTTTCAAGTGACTCAAGAGTGGAGAAGAATAGAGTCCCAATCTCCAGGAGAGTTAGGGTGTGAGGAAGGAGCAGTCTCTTCTCTCATCCATTGTCCTTAATTAGGGAGCCACATGTCAGCCATTCAGCTGGTCCGTTAAGAGTCAGGCAGTTTAAGTTTGTCAGATGTTTAGTTACTTAGGGTTAGTAAGTCAGAAAGCCAGTAGGTGATTCCAACGATTTGTGGGTTTAGAAACTTAACCAGCCAACTATTCAGTTACTCAGGATTAATTTTTCAGATAGTTGTCCATCAGGATCCATCAGCCTTAAAGTCAATTTAATGGTCAGTCTGTCAATCAGGGAGCCAGTTGTTGAGAATACTGAAACAGCTTGTTCATCAGTGAGGCAAAAGGGTAGTTGGGCTGAGACCATCTGGACACAAAGTGTCTCTCTACTTGGTACGGCTGGAAGGTAAGTACACAGGCGGAGAGAAGAGTGGACAACTCCTGGCCACCAGAGGGAGCTTCAGTTTGCTGGGAAAGTGGCCTCACCTGGTGAGAATGGTAAAGAGGAAAAAATGGCAAAGCAAGGCCCAGGTGCAGTTGCCACTAGAGGGTGGTGTGGCATCCCTTCACATCCATGCCTTGCACACTGCATGGGCTCAGCCTTAGGCTTGAAGGAGCCCCAGTCTGTCGCTGGCCGGCTTCTGAGGAAAGGCTCCTGGAAGGACTCCCATCCTGGGGAATGCCTGAGACATGCTTGGGTCTGACTTGGAAGGAAGCCAGCCAGCTGCCCACCAGGAGAAGTACTTACCCTTCCTGGGGACTCTTGCCAGGGTCACACCAGCCAAAGCACTAGGCAACGGGGGAGGGGAGGGAGAGTAGGAAGTGATGGACACCTCACTTGTCTGCCCCAGCAGCAAGGAGGGGAGTAACGCCCTAAAGCTGAGGCGCTGAGGACAAGATCTCTCCTCTGTGGAGGTGCAAGGCATATCCTGGGCTGCTGCTCCTTCAGCTTCTCTTGGGGCGTCCAGACTCCCATGCCTTTGCTGAACTCTGGGGTCATTCACTTCTCAAATGAATAGCAACGCTAACTAAAGCAGGAAGGATGGGGGTTAGACACAGATAATGAAAGAAACATGGGGAAAGGACCAGCCCTCTTGGGGAATAATTGAGATGTTTGTATGCAGTGTCAAACACAGTGTTGGGCACAAAGGCAGGACTCAGTAAATTTGAGTTCTTTTCACCCTAAAGCAAAGTGCATGTGCCCAAGAAGTTGAATTCTCTAGTTATGCCTAGAGTTGAATTCTCTAGCTATGCCTCCAGGTGGGCTTCCTGGCTTTAACAAGTGGGCAGGGACATATTCTGGTTCCAGGTGGTTTTCGTGACTCAGAGCAATGAAAAGAAAAAAGTCACTTGTGAGCAATTATGACTCCTGCTATGTCAAGATGCCCCATGTGCCTGGAGCTTCATGTACACGCTCTTATGGGAGTCATACCTGGTTTACGGATGAGGGATCTGAGGCTTAGGGAGTCTAGACACCTTGCCTGAGGTCTCACACCTGGCAAATGGTATAGAACTGGATTTGAACTCGGTCTGTATGGTTCCAAAGCTCTTTCCCTTTCTGAGACCTCACATTCCAGACCACAGATGGGGGAGTGAAGAACTAATAAGTTGCTAGGTTCTGAGGAAGATTTGCCAGGTGTTCTGGAAGTGACTGTTCTCTCAGAGATCCTTTAAATCTGACATCCTACATGGTGATGCTAAGACCCTTTCTCTCTCTTCCAGGCATGCAGAGAATGTGTCAACAACTGTAGTCCCTGTACAACCCCTTCATCCTTGTACTTATTGCAAGCAATAAAGCTGAAAAGGTAAATGGGAACCTGACCATGAAGGGCTTTGTGGGTCACCTTAGGGAGCTTGGATTTTATCTGGAAGGCAGTGAAGCTGCCAAGGAAGGGTTTTTGACAAGGAGTGGCTTGGTTTGATTGACACTGCTGTGAATGTACAATCTGTATATGCCAGAGGGAGATACTCAGTGTGTATTAGTAAGCCATCACACATGCCTTATGGAGGACCCTGTGAGAAATGTTTACTATAATGGCACAGTGATCATGAGCAAGGGCTCAGGAGTCAGGCTGATGTGACTCCCAGTTTTGCTGCTTCCCAGCTGTGAGGTCTTAGCAAATGATCTCTCAGTTTCTTCCCCCATCTTAAAAATGGGGATGATAGGCCGGGCGCGGTGGCTCACGCCTGTAATCCTAGCTCTCTGGGAGGCCGAGGCGGGCGGATCGCTCGAGCTCAGGAGTTCGAAACCAGCCTGAGCAAGAGTGAGACCCCGTCTCTACTATAAATAGAAAGCAATTAA
>CAUYPO010098068.1:0-16873 GCA_963574435.1 Cheirogaleus major | reverse complement strand
GCCACCATGCCCGGCTAATTTTTTCTATATATTTTTAGTTGGCCAATTAATTTCTTTCTATTTTTAGTAGAGACAGGGTCTCGCTCTTGGTCAGGCTGGTTTTGAACTCCTGACCTTGAGCTATCCACCCGCCTCGGCCTCCCATAGTGCTAGGATTACAGGCGTGAGCCACCACGCCCGGCCCTAAATGTTTATTTTTAACAATGAAAGTGCAAGTGCCAGAGGTGATCACATCGTGTAACTATAAAAGATTTTTGAGTGAGGGTGACATTGGCGAGGCAGCTGGGGACAGGAGGCTCGGGCTCCACGTGTGGGTGCTGCACGTATGGTTTTGGTTTCAGGCCCTGCTGAAGAAACACGAAGCTTTGATGTCGGATCTCAGTGCCTACGGCAGCAGCATCCAGGCTCTGCGAGAGCAAGCGCAGTCATGCCGGGTAAACTTGGCTTTAGTTTTGAGCAGTTATGGGGGTGGGGGGAGATATTGGGGGCAGGGAAATTTGAGAGGACCCAGATGTGAGCAGCAAGTGTTATGATCATGGGTAACATTCTTGTGAATTTATTGTTAACTCTTGTGACACTAAGTTTTACAGAGAGCTTAAAATGAGATTTTTAAAAGATGTCAAAGAGCTAAAGTCCTTGGATCAGGTTTTATTTATAGCTTCAGTGAAGAACTGTCATAAATGTGTATTTGGTAAATATGGTACAGCTGTTGATGTTGTGTGCCTAGACGACACACTATGGACATCCTTTAACTGTGCGGCCTTTCCTTTGGGTTTTAGCAACAAGTGGCCCCAATGGATGATGAGACGGGGAAGGAGCTGGTCTTGGCTCTCTATGACTACCAGGAGAAGAGTCCTCGAGAGGTCACCATGAAAAAAGGAGATATTCTCACCTTACTCAATAGCACCAACAAGGCAAGGCATAGAGTGTAATTGTGTGTGTGTTTCACACCAGCAGTACCGCATTTGCTTAGTTGGGTATCTTTGGGGGTTATGTCTCCCCAGTATAAGACTAGTTTAGAATTCACAGAGGTATTAGAGTTTCCTCATCAATCTGCTACTTAATGTGCATTTATCCAGTACTACATGTGATCAAGAAGGCCACAAGTCTAGTATAGTCAAGGATAGCTTTTTTCGTGATCAGGTATCTTTAGGTAGAATTTTTCACCTGTTGAACCAAAGTCTGCTTCTCTATAAACTTGTACCTGTCGGTTCCTTTTCTAGATTATACAGCTCCATCTCAGCCCAGCAGATAACTGAAGACAGCTATGACCTTGCCCCACTGGCTTTGTCTTCTCTAAGCTGAATAATATATAAATCTGAGCTCATTAGCCTTTCTTTCTTGGCACTTTCTGGTTTGACAGTGGCCTTGAAGTGAGGCTCATGATCTATCACAAATTACCTGACCGATCCTGAAGAAGAGCCTGCCTCCCATTTCGGATAAGGCTAGAGAAACATTCTTGACCATTGTTAAGAGCTTTCTTACCACTTGTATGCTTAATCTTTAAAATGAACAAATAAATAAGAACCTCCTTAGCCCCACCCCTCATTTGCCCTTGTCATGAGAGTTTGAGGAATCCTGTGATTCATATCTTTCTCTGTTGATTTTAGAGCAGCATTGTCCAGTAGCACTTTCTGTGATGGTAGAAATTTTATATGTCTGCACTGCCTCCGAGGTAACTGCTAGGCCACATGTGATAATAAACACTTGAAGCTGAGTCTTTTAATTGAATTTAATTCCAACCTATTGGAAGTTCAGTGGACCCATGTGGCAAGCGGCAGCAGTGTTGGAAGGCACAGCCCTGGAGTATCTGAGCAGAAAGAAGGCGGGACTTTGTAGATAGGGTTGCTGTTGCATCTGGGACCCTCTATAGGCAGGGTCAGGAAGGGACTAAATTTTCAGGCATTGTTTGAAGTGACTTTGATACTGTCATGGGCCTCTTAAATGATTGGAGCCCTCTTTTGTGCATGCATACACATGGGCCTCCTCAGATTCTCCCTCTCTTAGAGAAGGAATTTGCTTTCAGTTCTCCCTTTTTTCCCTTAGGACTGGTGGAAAGTGGAAGTGAATGATCGTCAGGGTTTTGTGCCAGCTGCCTATGTGAAGAAATTGGACCCCGCCCAGTCAGCCTCCCGGGAAAACCTGCTGGAGGAACAAGGGAGCATAGCGCTGCGGCAAGAGCAGATTGACAACCAGTAAGGACCACACGCTCAGCCACCAAGTCAGGGGGGTGGCTTACCTGGCATCCCAGTGGGCCCAGCCTCAGGCATGTCCCGAGGCTTCTGGACCCGCCTGCACTCCTCCTGCTTCCCCAGGTCACTTTTAGCCTGCAGAGCCCTGTTTGAGCTTCAGATCCCTAACTCATACCTTATTTTCCTTTGTTTTATTTTTTCTACCAGTGTTCATGAGTTTCTTTAAACAGAATTTTTATAATGACTGCCATCTTAACCTTTGCCTTCGATTTGGTTTGAGATGCTTTCTGAAATTAGATTTTCAGATCTTCCACACCCCTGTAGTGATATCTACCCCTTTTGGAAGGCTTCTAAGCTTCTCTTTCTACCATGGCTTTGTGTTCTCAGAATGGGATTGGTTTTTTATCAAGTGGCTGTGTCCTCTTTCCTATAGCTAGGCCACTGTGTTGACCTGCATCCCTCCACTCGGGCATTTCTTTCTATGTTAATGAAATCAACAGCTTTGGACACTTGGGGAATATCCAGAAAATACATTTCCCACTGGAGTTTAGATAGAGTAATGGAATTTTTCTGACCCCAGTGATCTTCAGAAAGCCCAAAGTTATTTGTGCACTTATAGACTCCGTTACTGTTGCCATAATCATGAGAGGTTTTGGTTTGTGTTCTTACCAGTGGCCTGAGGCATAAATATGAGAACAAAAAGGTAGATCAGATATATGGCTACATTGCTTATTAGCACTCAGTAAGATTTCTGTCTAAGAGCAGTCCAGTGGTTCCCTGGCCTTGCTCTGTGAAGTTACCAGTGTTTCCAGTACAGAAAAATCTGCCTTAAGTATGGTAGACTTTAAGGAAAATGAAGGTGAACTAACCCTCTAATTTAATTTTCCTGCCGTTTCTTTACTGTGGTTTCATTCATAGCCTTGACTGCTTCTGAGAGCTTTTGAATGACCCCTCAGTCTCCCCCACTTTACACATCCACCATCCTGGCACCAGTCGGAGCTGCCGCTTTTCATCCCTGTGGATTAATCCCACTAATCTGTGCATGCTTTTGCTGTGCCCCCTCTGTGCAGGACACGCATAACTAAGGAGGCCGGCAGTGTATCTCTGCGTATGAAACAGGTGGAAGAACTGTGAGTAGGCTGAGAGCCTTGCTGAGCACCCTGCGTCCGCTGCTACCCCGTCCATTCTCCCTCTGCCGCTTCTCTCCAAGGCCCTCGTCCATCCAGAAAGATGAGGTGGTGGGAGGAACTGCTCTCGCGCACAGGGAAGCGGGGTCGTTGCAGCCATGTCAGCTGGTGACTGCTTACCTCGTCGGTTGCTTCCGTGCGCAGCTGTGTGTTCAGTGTGGTGTTGGGTCCCCTCCTGTTGGTTTTGGTGGTGGACCAGCCACTGTCAGCAGCAAACCTAAAGGCCGTTCCATAGTTTTCCTTAGTAGGAAGGCAATTTAATACCTCTCTTTAAAGTGCTCCGATTCTTGGTAACTCGTTGCTTTTTTATTTCAGTTTGGAAAGCTTATGTGGTGATTCTAGATTGTTTTTTAATTTTTAAATTAAATTTGTCATTTTCATGTCTCCAAAGATAGTAGGAGTTCAGCCTTTTGTATTTTCGTTCCCCAGAGATAGAATATTGTTTGATTTTTCTTAAGACTATATAACAAAATGGTACAGATAACTCTACATTCTGCCTGATTTTCCTTCTGAAGTTGCCAAAACTTTCTGAGAAAAAATGTATCATTTTAGAAATGTCCTACCGATCCAGAGATACAAACATCCTATATCAGGCTATTTTAAAGATGGTGTGCTTTCCCCCACCTGGGGGCTACTCGGAAAATTATGAAAGATGAGGAAAAAACCCTCTGTGTGCATCATGCCCAGCAAATTCATCTCATCTCAGCTGCAGTCGCATGAACCTGTGTTTCTGTGCCAATCACGTGGTTTCACTCATTTGTGATTGTGATGTTATAAGTTCAGAATTAGCCTGGGGATGGGTGTGCCTGGCTATTCTGGCCACCTAGTTGTGAAGAAGACAGCATACACTTATCCCTGAGGCTGTGGTGTGGGCACCTGAGATCTTTGTCTTCATATGCCTGCTGAGACTTTGTCACCAGGGCACCATCGTTACAAACTCCTAGCCTCCGAGCCACCGCATGGAGACGTCTGGTGGTTTGCCCATATGTTAGCATCTGAAGGACGCTAACTTGCCCCCTTGTCACCTCTCTAATTACATCAGATACCATTCTCTGCTGGAACTGGGTGAAAAGCGGAAAGGCATGTTGGAGAAGAGTTGCAAGAAATTTATGTTGTTCCGAGAAGCGAATGAGCTACAGCAGTGGATCAACGAGAAGGAAGCTGCTCTGACAAGTGAGGAGGTCGGCGCAGACTTAGAGCAGGTTGAGGTGCTACAGAAGAAGTTTGATGACTTCCAGAAGGTATGGGTAGTTGCGTAGCTGAGCTGAAAATTGTTTAAAGATTTGATTCTGTTGGGTTTTGACTGCAGACTAGTGGAATGAAAATTACATAGATTATATTCCATCATCTGTGTAGATATTTTTAAATTACTTTAATTGATACTTTTCTTGGACCAGGTTAGTTTTAAGGAAAGACATGCTCTTTTCCCTACATGTTGTTTTAAGAACTTTTCTAAATCTAAAATTAAAAAGGTATAAAAGAATTTTTTTGGGATTGGGGTAAAATTCATGTAACAGACTTAACCATTTTAAAGCGTACGTGCCTGTATAATTTAGCATATTCACATTGTTGTGCAACCATCACCTCTGTCTAGTTCCAAAACATCACCTCAAAAGAAGACCACATACCCATTAAGGAGTCATTCATTTGCCATACTCCCCAGCCCAGCGGTCCCTGGCAACCACTGATCTGCTCTTTGCCTCTGGGTTTACCTATTCTGGATAATTCATGTAAAGGGAACATATTATGTGACTTTTTTTTTTTTTTTTCCCTAAGACAGAGTCTTACAGTAGAATCATCATAGCTCATTGCAATCTCAAACTCCTGGGCCCAAGTGTTCCTCTTGCCTCAGCCTCCCGAGGAGCTGGAACAGTAGGCGTGCCACCATGCCCAGCTAATGTTTTAACTTTTTATAGAGATGGGGTCTCACTAAATGGCCTGGCTGGTCCCGAGCTTTCGACCTCAAGCAATCCTCCTGCCTCAGCCTCCCAAAGTGCTGAAATTATAGGCGTGTGCCACTGCACCCAGCCTTATGTAACTTTTTATGACTGGCTTCTTTCATTTAGTATAATATTTTCAAGGTTCATCTTTCTTGTAGCATGTATCAGTACTCCATTATTTTTTATTGCTGAATAATAGTCTGTTGTATCGATATGCCACATATTGTTTATTCATTCCTCAGTTTAAAAGTATTCCAATTAAGATAGAGGGAACTAATTTCTCATGTTGAGGCTACATTAAATTTTCATCACTGTTTCTTTTTTTTTTTTTTAAGAGAAAGGGTCTTGTTCTGTCACCCAGGCTGGCATATAAATGGAACAATTTTAGCTGATTTCAGCCTTGAACTCCTGGGCTCAAGTGATCCTCGTGCTGCAGCTTCTGAAGTTGCTGGTACTGCTGGCACGTGCCACCATGCCCACCCAGCTACTTTTTTATTTTTATTTTTTCAGAGACAGAGTCTTGCTATGTTGTCTAGCCTGATCCCAAACTCCTGGGCTCAAGCAGTCCTCCTATCTCAGCCTTCTGAATAGTGGGGACTATGGACGTATGCCACCACAACCAGCGGAGTTTTAAATTTTTTGTAGAGACAGAGTCTCACTATGTTGCCCAGGCTGGTCTCAAACTCCTCACCTCAAATGATTCTCTTGTCTCAAAATCCCAAAGTGTTAGGATTACAGATGCAAGGTACCATGCCCGACTCCCTCACATTTTTCTTTTTTCTTTTTTTTTTTTTTTTTTTAGACAAAGTCTCACTCTGTTGCCCGGGCTACAGTGCTGTGGCGTCAGCCTAGCTCACAGCAACCTCAAACTCCTGGACTCAAGCAATCCTCCTGCCTCAGCCTCCCGAGTAGCTGGGACTACAGGCATGTGCCACCACGCTTGGCTAATTTTTTCTATGTATTTTTAGTTGGCCAATTAATTTCTTTCTATTTTTAGTAGAGATGGGGTCTTGATCTTGCTCAGGCTGGTTTTGAACTCCTGACCTTGAGCGATCCTCCCATCACAGCTTCCCAGAGTGCTAGGATTACAGGCATGAGCCACTGCACCCGGCCCACATTTTTAAAACATTGTTTCCTCTCCTCCAAAAGAAGTTTCATGATGTTGAACAGATCTTTATAGGTTCAAGCCATAGTTCATAACTATTTCTATTTTCATCCTCTCCTTTCACTTGCTATTGTGGGTTTTAGTTATTATAACTTTTACTTTAAAGGATCTGAAGGCCAATGAGTCACGCTTGAAGGACATTAACAAGGTGGCTGAAGACCTGGAGTCGGAAGGTCTAATGGCAGAGGAGGTACAGGCCGTGCAACAACAGGTGAGCGTTTTCTTAGAGCAAGGCTTTGTTGCCATAAGGAAGCAGCTTGGTTCCTTCCTATGTCCTTCATAGCCCAACAGGCAGCTTTTCAAAGTACACAACTGTGGCTTGGCTGTAGGACAGGTCCTTGTACCAGTATCCCTCACCTCCATACAGTGGAGGGCTCTTCGCTTCTCCGTAAGCACATTAAAGGTTGTGAAAGTTGTCTAATTCTTGTATAGCCCTTAACTAATGGTAACTTAATGAGTTCCTTAAATAAGAAGTTTTACGTATAAATACTTGACCCTAAGACGTTCTGCTGGACAGTTGGGTTACCATTTCACTTTATCTTTTTGTCATTCTCTCCTGGTCTCCAGGTTTGACAGTAAAATGAGTTCTGCTGGGAAATGTGTATTTCCTCTAATAATAAAACTGGTTTCTCTCTCCTTGTAGGAGGTGTATGGCATGATGCCCAGGGTAAGTCTAGGTGCTCTGTGTGGAACTTGAACATGAGAAGGATTTAGATCGTGGGAAGAATATAAAGTTAAGTGCTTCTTCATTAGAATGTCTGTTGCTGAACCTCAGAGATGCTTTTTGTGTATAAAAATCTGTGGAAAATACCAGAAATTGATTTCTATTTGCCATTCTCCAAAAAGCTGTGGGAGTTGTTTTTTGAGAGATAAGATCTTGCTATGTTGCCCAGGCTGCTCTCAAAAAGTCCTGGGCTCAAGTGACCCTCTCCCCTCAGCCTCCCAAGTAGCTGAGACTACGGGTGTACGCTACCAAGCCCAGTTCTTAAAAAATTTTTTTATCTCTTCGGTTTTCTAAAATTTTTAAAATACCGTGTTTCCCTGAAAATAAGACAGGGTCTTATATTTTATTTTTCCTCAAGAAGACACCCTAGGGCTTATTTTCAGGGGATGTGTTATTTTCCCCTCAGCTTGCAGCACACACAGGATGGCCGGGACCTGACAGGGGGAGCCGACCTTGTTGGTGGGGCTGCCCGCACCTTTCTGGTCACCTCTGGGAGAGTAGCTGTCACGATGGGGCAGATGAGAAGGGCTGCTCGTCTTCTTTACCGCTCCTCGAGGACTTGCATGGGTTGTGCAGATGCGCTGTGTAGCTACACCCATCACTAGGTCTTATTTTCGGGGTAGGGCTTATATTGCGCAAATGCTTAGAAATCCTGCTGGGGCTTACTTTATGGGTAGGTCTTATTTTCGAGGAAACATGGTAGCTATCGTTTAGGTTTATTACCCTTTTCAAATAATCCAATGAATATGACATAAAGAAAAGTTGATAGTTTTCTTAGGAAATCTCCTCATTCTCTCCATTTCTTCTACTGTATAAAAAATTGGAATTTTTCTCTCTTTGTTTGCTTAATTTTTCTCAACCATCCTTGCAGTTTGTTTTTAGGCAATAATAAGCTCTAAATTACAGAGGGGAGATGCTATTTTGGTTAATTTATTTGTGAACTTCCCCTAGGGAAATACTAGCATCGTTAAAAGAAAAGATCAGATGCTTTCTTGTTTTGTGCTCAGTTGCACAACTGCCTAAACTTCTCCTCCTTTGAATAGGATGAAGGTGATTCCAAGACAGCCTCCCCATGGAAGGTAAGAACTCCTTTGCAAATCATTATTTCCAAGGGTTTTATAGAATCATAAAGTATTTTATGCCCTTTTCTGGTGTGCCTTTTTCTGAGTATTCAGCTTACCTTGAGCCTTTGGTCATTTCTGGGCTTGATTAGAATGGTTTTTTCAGACCTTGACATTATTAATATATTCTTTGAATCTATTATCTCTTAAAATGTGATGTTTAATATTCAAAAGCAAGATGTTCACGTTCAAACACTCGGTACAGTTAGGTCAAGTTTATTACCCACGTCAGTGCCAGATTAGGCCTCTCGGGGGGCACTGCACTGTCAGGTGGGGGCCCACCAGTAAGGCTGCGGTCCAAGGGAAAGGGCGTGAGCACAGAACGCCCGAGAATGGAAAGGAGAGTAGACCTTCCATTCCCATCTTCCTGGCCTCTTTCTCCTGTGGCCTAAGAAAGGCTCCAGAGAAGATACCAAATCTAGGGGAGAGATGCAAAGCAACAAGAGACGGTTACCAGCTGCAGGAGACACTATGACAGACAAATCCAGAATGGGCATAACTCTGACCAGGAATGCAGGGGAGAAGGTTTTTAATGTGCCGTATTTGTGCTCGTGATTACGGCACTGGTTGCCTGTGTCTTAACTCTAGCATCCTCCCTCTTGATCTAGCTCTTCAGGAGTATGTCACTGGAATTATAGGCAAGTTAGAGAGCAGATTTCTACTTTATAAAAGTTCATCTTCCAGAAATGTAAAGCATGAAAACCTGAAACAAAAAGCCTCCTACCAACACCCCTCCTGTGCCTACTTTTGCACCCACCCAGTCATCTTGTCTGACCCGTCCTGAGGACCTGGGCTGATGGCAGCTGTGTCTTTCCGCCTCCTTCCCCTGTTGGCTCCGACTGTTCTCTTCATTAAATATGCTTCAAATTGCAGGGAGAGCGGGGGATACATTTTTCCTTTGATTTGACTTTCCTTTCCTCAA
This sequence comes from Cheirogaleus major, assembly GCA_963574435.1. Classification (NCBI taxonomy): domain Eukaryota; kingdom Metazoa; phylum Chordata; class Mammalia; order Primates; family Cheirogaleidae; genus Cheirogaleus; species Cheirogaleus major. The sequence continues at coordinate 7,622 of CAUYPO010098068.1, read as the reverse complement.
TCTTAATTTTTCTAATATAGCAAACTTTCATCATTGATGATATGAATGGGCAACAGCCTTACTTACCTGACCCTTCAGCAGAGTGTTTCTGATAACACCAGTATTCTTTCAGAAGTGTATTTTAGGTGTCTTTGTAAACACCAATACATCCTATTTCTGGAAAGGATTGGAGGCAGCAGGTCTACCTTCTGACCCCTGTACACACCCACATTGGTTGGAAGTGTCACCTGGGGATTCCCCAGAACATCTGACACGCTGAACTTCGCGTCCAGGCTGAGCCCTCCTTCCCTTCACGTGCTTGAAGGGTCATAAGCGTCAGAATGTGGTCCATGAGCAGTTTCTTTCAGATGGGCTGTAAGATCCCAAGGGATTTTAAGAGTTTTAGAAGTAGCTACATTGTTGAGAAGAAAACTAATTCACTGGTTTATTTTTCCTCTGGTAAAGCTGTTGCCCTTCATTCAAAGGGACACTAGTAAAAAAGCAGCCCAATAACCATAATTTGAAATGAAAATGATTATTAGTGCACTTGGTGATTTCTGGGGTGTTTTCCTGTAGTTTGGATAAGAAAAAGACGCTAATCATTAGTCTTTGAGCTGTTTTTTCCTGTCCAACCAGCTGTTATAGTTATGATTTTCACCACTGTTTTTTCACTCTTCATCAGGTGAAATTAATCATTGACCTGATTCTGAATGTGCACTTTGGGTTTCTTTCATAACTTTCTAGTGGTTCATACTCATATTAATGCCTCTGCTCAGAACGTTGACAGTACCCCTGTAAGGTAATGTGGTTGACCACTGGGCCCCTTCAGTGGCACTTGCAGCTCAGGTCTCCGTCTCTTTCCTCCCTACATAGTCTGCTCGCCTGATGGTGCACACCGTGGCCACCTTTAACTCCATCAAGGTAAGAAGCAGTGATGAGCTCCCCTGGTTTTCCCCTGGTTTCCTTCAATCTTTTCCTTCCCTGTCTACAATGGAGCTCTTGTCCTAGTCACTCAGGTGAGCTATGACAGGTCTCGCTCTCCTGGGTTCAGGAGTGTCCTGGGTAAACACTGGTGCTCTCATGGCCACGGGGTGGCTTGGCTGGCTTTCCTGGTCAGGAGCTCGCCAGTCCTCAGCATCGGAGCAAGCCCTGCCTCGGGTTGCCCGCAGGGGGGAGCTGTAAGGAGCTTGTTCTCAGGAAGGTATGACCGGCTTCCTTGCCACCTCCAGTGCAAGGTCCTGCAGCGCGCTGGCTCTGCCCGGCCCGGGGCGGCAAGTGTCTGGAGGCAGTTGGCTCATTGGGATTTATCCACTCGGCGATTATTTATGAAGTAGTTGGCACATGCCAGGCACCAGGCTAGGAGGCAAAAGTGAGGACAAGTTAGCTGCGTCTCCTGCTGCTTTAAAGGTCATTCTAGGTCAGGTGTTCGCAGCTGTTGGAGCCATCAAATGTGGCTAGTGTTGGCTTGGTTCTGACTTTCTAGAATTTTGCTGTTATTGTATATTAATTTATTCAACTGGGAAGCTTGGAAACAGAAAATTATCTGTGGCTTAGCCTTTACCGTAAGCCGTTTTCCCAACGTCTGGTTGTGGGCGTGACAGAAGAGGGGTGGCAGCAGAGCTGATGCTTCGCGTCCTCCTGCAGGAGCTGAATGAGCGATGGCGGTCCCTGCAGCAGCTGGCTGAGGAACGGAGCCAGCTCTTGGGCAGCGCTCATGAAGTGCAGAGGTTCCACAGGTGAGGGCAGCCCTGGGCTGGGGGAGGAAAATGGGTGACTGACTGGGTCACACTGACAGCCCAGACTTGTGACTGAGATCTCAGAGGCAACGCCGCATCTTGTCTGTGCTCTGGCACCTAGGACTGTATCTGACACGGCAGATGCTCAGTCAATACTGCTATGTGAATGAACGTGTATTCTTTTGCCTTTTCTAGAAGACTTGGTTGTAGCCACTGACAAATATACTAAACGTCAGCTACATTTTCCCTATGTCGTGTAACCAAGGCAACTGTACTCAGTATTTATTAACCTGAATGTGTGTTTCACCTATAGAGATGCTGATGAAACCAAAGAATGGATTGAAGAGAAGAATCAGGCTCTAAACACAGACAATTATGGGCACGATCTGGCCAGCGTCCAGGCCCTGCAGCGCAAGCATGAGGGCTTCGAGAGGGACCTTGCAGCTCTCGGTGACAAGGTGAGAGGATGCGAAGTCGTCTTCAGATGTTTCTCCCCCCAGCAGAGCACAGCCTTCTGTTCTGCAGAGCAGCACCCCTTTATCATGTGCTTTCTCACCCCTTTCCTCCCATAGGTAAATTCCCTTGGAGAAACAGCAGAGCGCCTGATCCAGTCCCATCCCGAGTCAGCAGAGGACCTACAGGAAAAATGCACAGAGTTAAACCAGGCCTGGAACAGCCTGGGGAAGCGCGCAGACCAGCGCAAGGCCAAGCTTGGGGGCTCCCACGACCTGCAGCGCTTCCTCAGTGACTTCCGGTACAAAGCAGTGTTCATTCAGAGTTCTAGAGCATAGATCCTTCTTTGTAGTGATCGTTTTTATTATGAAAGTAATACATGCTCAATGTAAAATTCTCAAACTCCCAAATGTGCGAAAGTCAAAGAAAAATCTCCACTTCCCTGTCCAAGTATGTACACTCGCACATCTCCGTGCCCTCCCCGCCGCGTGGCATTGTTTTTTTGCTTAGACAAATTTTTTACTTACTGTAGAATACAATTTAGTCTGTACCACCAACTTTTTTGATTTAGAAGAGTTTCAAGGCGACAGAGAAGTTGAAGGAATAACATGATGAGCGTCCGTGATGCTTTCATCTGTAGTCATCACTTAACTTTTATGACATTTGCTTTATCGCTAAATGCATACTTTTGTTTTTCTGAGCTGCATGAATATAGGTTGCAGATACTTGGCAGTTGCCTCTGAACACTTCAGCATATATCTCCCAAGAACAAGGATGTTCTCCTACATAATTACATTTCTATTATCACACCCAATAAATCTAACACTAACACAATAATATTTAAGTCCATTCTCTGTTCTTTCCAATTGTGTATTTTATAACTAGTGCTTTTTTTTTTTTGGTCCAGGGTCCAACCCATGATTATTGTTGAATTTGGTGGTTTTATCTTAGTCTCCTTTAATCTAGAACAATATCCCTCTACCTTTCTCTTTCTTTTTTTGGTCTTTCATGGTATTGACTTTTTTTTTTTTTTTTTGAGACAGAGTCTCACTCTGTCACCCAGGCTAGAATGCCGTGGCGTCAGCCTAGCTCACAGCAACCTGAAACTCCTGGGCTCAAGCAATCCTCCTGCCTCAGCCTCCCAGTTAGCTGGGACTACAGGCACATACCACCATACCCGGCTAATTTTTTCTATTTTTAGTTGTTTGGCTAATGTCTTTCTATTTTTAGTAGAGATGGGGTCTCGCTCTTGCTCAGGCTGGTCTTGAACTCCTGAGCTCAAGCAATCCTCCTGCATTGGCCTCCCAGAGTACTAGGATTACAGGCATGAGCCACCGCACCCAAAAATTGACATTTTTGAAGAGTCCAGGCCAGTTGTTCTGAAGAATGTCCCACAGTCTGTTACCACAGTCTTTGTAGTGGCTTTGTAGCATTCCACTGAATGGGTGATTTATGACTTGTGTAATAGTATTCCTTTATGACAGATACTGCTTTTGTTGTTTTTTTTTTTTTTTTTCACTCTTTAACAGTGTTCTAGCTGGGCATGGTGGCTCACACCAACTGTAATCCCAGCACTTTGGGAGACTGAGATGGGAGAAACATTTGAGGCCGAGAGTTTGAGACCAGCCTGAGCAAGAGCAAGACCTTATCTCTCCAAAAATAGAAAAATTAGCTGGGTGTTGTGGTATGCGCCTATAGTCAGCTACTCACTCAGGAGGCTGAGGCAGGAGGATCACTTGAGCCCAGGAGTTTGAGGTTGCAGTGAGTTGTGCTTGTGCCACTGTACTGCAGCTTGGGTGACAAAACAAGACCCATCTCTAACAAACAAATAAACAATATTTTTAAACACACACGCTCACATACTTGTGTGATGTCCGTCATCTTGGGCATTGCATTTCCTATGCTGAGATGGGAGGAAACAGGTGATGTTCCCCCTTCACAGGCCTCTGGTAGGAGGTCCCAGCAGTTGGGTTTTCTTGTTTGTTTTTGAGGTGAAGATCACATAGCATATAGCTATTTTAAGGTGTTCAGTTCAGTGGCATTTAATGTATTCACATTATCATGCAGCTACCACCTCTCTCTAGTTTTGAACTTTTTCTTCACCCTAGAGTAACATCCCATATCCCTTAACTAATCGCTCCCCTTTCCCCATCCCCTAGGAACACTCATCTGCTATCTGTCTATGGATTTGCCACTTTGGGGTATATCATGTGAAAGGAATCCATATGATATGTGACCTTACACACTCAATTTTGTACCTTTGTTCACCTGTGAGAAGCTGGGTTAAGTGTATAGGTCTAGGGCTTCAAGACTTAATCTTTAAGAAAGGCTTTTTCATTTGAAGCTGTAAAAAACTTAACCATAGCTGTTGCCTCTGTTAGAAGCTGTTATTCTGTAGGGTGAAATGATCTTAATTATAAACCCATTAATTTTTCTTCTGAGAATTTCTGGATTTTGTTTTTTTTTTGAAATATCAGCAACAAGCACAAGAGGCTTTAAAACACTTTGCCTGGAGACCTAACCCCATTCAATAGATTAACCCAAAATAACCTTCTGAGGTGAGAGTTATGTAGCTCTCTGTTTTCCTGGGCACAAAGCTGCTCACCAGACAATGTGATAGCTATTCCTTTGTGGCTCTGGTTTCCAGGGACCTCATGTCTTGGATCAATGGAATACGGGGGTTGGTGTCCTCAGATGAGCTAGCCAAGGATGTCACCGGAGCTGAAGCATTGCTAGAGCGACACCAGGTGGGTGGACCTGCCTGCTGTGTAGCAGGGACGTGGGGGCTCTGCTGGGCCCCAGAGGCCTCGCCCCCACCCTTTGTGGTGACTGACATTAGAGTGGGCATCGACTGCCAGTTACCTAATCCCTTCCCTCCTCTTGGCAGGAACACCGGACAGAAATCGATGCCAGGGCTGGCACTTTCCAGGCATTTGAGCAGTTTGGGCAGCAGCTGTTGGCTCATGGGCACTATGCCAGCCCAGAGATCAAGGAGAAACTTGATATTCTCGACCGGGAGCGTACAGACCTGGAAAAGGCCTGGGTTCAGCGCAGGATGATGCTGGATCAGTGCCTTGAATTGCAGGTACATGTGCTCTGGGTTTCTGACCAGATGTTTCCCTGCGGAAGGCCCTGTCTTCTCACCTGCCTCTCCCCTTCGTTAGCTCTTTCATCGGGACTGCGAGCAAGCTGAGAACTGGATGGCTGCCCGGGAGGCCTTCCTGAATACAGAAGACAAAGGAGACTCGCTGGACAGTGTGGAGGCTCTGATCAAAAAACACGAAGACTTTGACAAAGCAATTAATGTCCAGGTGAGGTTTCTGTACTGTGAAGTCTGAATCTGAGTTTCTCTTAATTATTAGAATAAACAGTAGTTATTGACTTGGTTATCTCAGCTAGAGAGCTTTGACAGCTTTCTGAAAATACCTGGAATTGACTATAAAAAATAACCAATGTTTTCATTGTTATATCTCCAAGAAATACCTGTGTTGTCTAAGAAAATGATATATACATAAATAATTTTATAAAAATGCCTTAAATACAAATTCTGGTATTTCTGAGGTCTTAATAATGAGGATGCGATAGGAAAAAATATTTTATTGTGAAAGGTCTGGGAGAGAACAAATTTCTGAGTAGGTAAAGGAATACCTGGATATAAACAACAAGAAAGATGTAAAACTCTGTGATTTATAAATTGTTTTGTTGAAAATCTCACAGCCTTTTCCTATTATTAAGCTTAATTTTTGTGTGGCATCTGTTGGTATTCTAGCACCTGCCCCACCCCAGCGTGACCTGGAAGCTTCTTGAGTTAAACTCTACTCTAGTAATGATTGAAATCAAACTTTCTTTTGGCTTTTTACACGCTTGCTTCTAAAGTGTCGGTGTATTCTGATCCTGTCACCAGCTAGTTCTCAGGCACCCAAAATAACCATCCTCTTCTCAAGACGAGCAGTCCAGGCAAGGCCCGCTGCAGGCCCACCTTGACCTCACGCTTTGTCTGTCGACAGGAAGAGAAGATTGCCGCTCTGCAGTCCTTTGCCGACCAGCTCATCACTGCTGGCCACTATGCCAAAGGAGACATTTCTAGCCGACGCAATGAGGTCTTGGACAGGTGGGTGTCCTGCGGTGCTGACATGCTCACCAGCCCCGAGAGTATGGGCCGTGGCCTGCTCTGTCTTCCTACTTCTTCCTCCATGGTAAGGCATGTTATAGGTTTGGCCTCATGGCTTCACTCTCTCAGGTGGCGGCGTCTGAAAGCCCAGATGATTGAGAAAAGGTCAAAGCTAGGAGAATCTCAAACCCTCCAGCAGTTCAGCCGGGATGTGGATGAGATCGAGGCTTGGATCAGTGAAAAATTACAGACTGCGAGTGATGAGTCCTACAAGGATCCCACCAACATCCAGGTGAGCTGGCTGATGGCGCATTTGTCCTGACGTGGCCCTGGGTATTGGGGCAGAGTTTGTCAGTTAAGACATCTTTAAAAGGAGATATACCTATAGAAAGTTTCCTGGTACCCATGATGAAGCCAGTGAAAAATACTTAATAAGCAGAGCCCGTGGAAAAGTCCTGCTCAGTCATCAGAGCCATTTAAAAGCTACCTTCCTCCTTTGTCCCCCTTGAAACTATATTCGCTGTAATGAAAGTCTATAGAATCCCTTCTGTTTACCGTTCCCAAATGCCAGGCTTCCCAGGGGAAGTATGACAACAAAATGAGTTTCTTTTTAATAGCCGATGCATGTGCTCACATCAGTATACTGAACTCTTGTTCTTTTAATCTATTTTTGTAGCTTTCCAAGCTGCTGGTAAGTTTTTAATTTTTTTTAACAGTTAAAGTTAAATGAGCTCTGGTATTTGTGTTCCTCTGTATAGATTATTGTTAGTGTGGTCGCACATAGTCTGCTGGTGTCTCTGCATCCATCCTTTTCATTTCTAATCATCCATCACCCTCCATTCAAGTGTCCTGTGGGATGTGGCTTTCTCTGTTGTAATTAGCCTGCAAGCCTTCATTCCCCCCACCCCAGTGTATCACTTAGGCAAGTTCTGTACGATGTTTGATTTGGGGGCAGTAGTTGACTGCTTTCTTTCAAGGGGTGCTCTCTTTGAAAATGGAACATCCAGCCTTTTCTGTATTGGCATTGGCTGGGTCTTGCTATGGGCTCGTGGTGGCCCAGGCCAGGGGAGTCTAGCCCAGTGTGAGTCTCTCTACACCCATTGGGCATCCAGAGGTGCTGGTCACTGGAGAGGGACAGCCAGAGAACTGTGGAGAGGCAGATGATCTGCTTCCAGATCTAGGGCAAACCATGGAGTGGGAGGGCCGGGCGCGGTGGCTCACGCCTGTAATCCTAGCTCTCTGGGAGGCCGAGGCGGGCGGATCGCTTGAGCTCAGGAGTTCGAAACCAGCCTGAGCAAGAGTGAGACCCCGTCTCTACTATAAATAGAAAGCAATTAATTGGC
>CAUYPO010098067.1:0-13934 GCA_963574435.1 Cheirogaleus major | reverse complement strand
CCAATTAATTTCTTTCTATTTTTAGTAGAGACGGGGTCTCGCTCTTGCTCAGGCTGGTTTCGAACTCCTGACCTTGAGCGATCCTCCCGCCTCGGCCTCCCAGAGTGCTAGGATGACAGGCGTGAGCCACCGCGCCCGGCCCCAAGACTGACTCTTAATAAACATCCCACACGCTGAGCCCTGTCACAGTCTCTTCCCGGGAAGCTGGCCGATGGCAGCTGACAGCGAGTCAGGAGAGCAGGCGCTGGGGAGAGTTTGCGGCTGGACCACCTGCTGCTCGGCGGCACAGAGAGCCCCTGGCACGGGCGGTGGAGGGTGCTGGGCTTGTGAAAGGGATCCACCAGCGGGCGTGCTGTAGAGGTGTAACAGATTTGAGAAAGATGAGGAAAGAGTAACTGTAGCAGTCGAATAGGGTGGCTATTGTTAAACCCAATCGATCTGGAAAAAACTAACAATGAACTAACAAAAAGCTGCACACGATTAATCAGCAGCCAAGGGCTGCACGTGGAAGCTGGCGGCCCTTCTGCCGGCATTTCAAGAGCCTCTCGCCCCTCGCGGCAGGAGGGCAGAGAAAGTGGAGCTCCAGCCAAGTCAGGTCTGCCAGGCCGAGGCAGGGCCCGGGTCAGAGGAGTGGAACCCTGACACACGGGACGGGGACACCTAGGTTGAGGCTCCTACAAAATATTGACCTTCCAGGTGATTCCCTGGAGCCCTCTGGGCCTGCAGAAGTGGCCGCCCCACGCTGAGAGTCAGCGTTGCCCTCCCTGACCCCACACAGGCTCTCCCGGCAGGTGGCAGGTCTCGGGCTCAGGGTCGCCCACTTCTCCTCGGGGCCATTGCAACGATGACCGCAGCTAAGTCGCAACATAAACGGGCTGTAGGCGTGTGGGGACTCTTGAGGGACCGTGGGGCTGTCCCCCAAGGAGACGCAGGGCCCACCCAACACGGGGCAGCGGAACGCGGGGCTGGATGCCAGGGTGTCTGGCCGAGGGCTGGGTAAGGAGTGTTTACCGATTTGGGGGCACTCTCCCGGGGTCCCGGGTTTGGCACCCACACCAGTGCCCCAGGAGACGGCTCCTAGAAGCACAGACACAGCAGTGGCCCAGGGGAAGTGAGAGGTGCCACGCAGGGGGTGGGGGCCGAGACAGAAGGCACAGAAAGTGGGCGCAGGAAAGGAGACACCCAGGCAGGGCCGGCAACCCCAGGGGCCCGCCGCACCCACGGCTGTCGGGAGTGCATGCCGGGGAGCTCAGTGACGGCTCTTCCCTGGGGCTGGGCTGGCAGGAGGAGGTGCCGCTGTGGAACCGGGCTCGCTCAGCAGCGGGGGTGACAGGGCCCTGAAAACCAGAAGCCATCTGCCTCTGTCCATCCAGGCTGCTACGACGACACCCGTAGGCTGGTGGCTTATAAACAAGTGAAATTGATTCATCACAGTTGTAGAGGCTGGGAGTTCAAGACCCAGCAATGTGGTGCCTGCCGGTCGCCGTGTTCTGGCTGACAGACGGCGCCTGCTCACGGTGTCCTCACAGAGGCAGCCCCGGGGCATCTCTCATAAGGGCGCAGATCCCACTCACGGGGGCTCCACCCTCATGACCTAACCACCTTCCAAAGCCCCCCTCCTGACACCACCACACTGTGGACTAGATTTCAGTGTGTGAATCTGGCGGGGGAGGGGACAAAGCGTTCAGACCGCAGCACCATCGCGGGCAGGAAGGTGCAGTTGCTGCGCCGCGCGGACGGTGGAGGAGCCCGGCCTGCAGAGATTGCGGAGCGGACAGAACACGGCACGCCCCCGGGGCCACGCAAGGATGCGGCTTTGTCTGCACCATCCCAGACATCGAGGAGGGATGGCCAGGAGGCTGGAGATGGTCGCCCAGTGACGGAGCTACTCAGGTGAGTGTGTGCCGGGCAAAGGGGAGAGCTCGGCCGTGGCCCCCACTAAGGGGGTCGGGGGCAAATGGGGTCCTAGCCGAGGTCCCGCTCGCCGTGGGTGCCCTGGGTCCACAGTCCCACACGGGGGTGTCCGAATGTGCCCTTGGACTGGACATACTTAGCAGCCGGCACAGCCCCTTACCATGCTGCAAAGTAGGAGGGATCGTAGTGGGAAGGCCAAGCAGGAAGACCTGCCCCTTCTGGCTAAGATGGTCAATTAAAACCAGTCGTACATCCCAGAGGAGGGGTGGCAAAGATGAGTGTCGTTTTTAAAGATCTAAAGGACACAGGGGTGTCGTTCCTAACATACTCCATTTCATTCACCAGTCTGGCCCCCCACAGAGACAAGGTGGACCCTGAAGAATGACCGTGAACTCCCGCAGGTACACCGAGCGGCAGCCCCCGATCGCAGCCTCTTGCCAGGTGAGCCATTGCTGCTGGAGCAAACCACCGTGCACTCAGGTATGTGTTCTGCCGCCGGGAACTTGGCAATTGCGTTCTTCCCGACCTCAACCAAGAAAGAGAATCGGAAAGCGTGCACCTTCACAGGGAAGAGACGACAACACGTGCTCACCGTTTTCACCAGGGCTTTGCCACGATGGCCCAAAAAGACCTGGCGCATCCAGCCAGACGCGCTGCAGAACGCCACGTTGGTCCGGCGCTGACGACGACATCATGCTGGTCGGGCCGCCGGGCAAGAGGTTCCCAGCGTGCTGGAGGCCGAGGGGTCGGAGGGAAACTAAGGGAGATCCGGGCGCCTACCACAGCAGAATTTCCAGGAACTTGCCGGTCTGGCAACCACTGGGGACGCGCCTCCAACATGAAGACAGATTATTTCGTCTTTCACCCTCCACCACGAAGAAGAAATCGCGATACCTGAGAGGTGGGTCTGGAGGCAACATGTTCCATACCTGGGGGTACTGCTCCAACCCTGATGCCACAAGATGTCACGAGAAGCTGGCGAGACCCAGGGCAGGAAAGACTCTGAAGGGGATTCAGGCTGCCGGGATGCTCAGCAGAGCCGGGGTGTCGGGTGTGCGAGCAGCAGGAAGAGATGCCGGTGAAGCACAGCCCCAGCGGGAGAATCCCCTGGGGTCTGGAGACATGTCCTAGGATTGGGAGTGAGTCTATTTAATAAGCAGCAAAGAATTATATACTTTTTGAAAAATAAGTCCTAGCCGGGCACAGAGGCTCACGCCTGTAACCCCAGCGACTCGGGAGGCTGAGATGGGAGGATCACTTGAGGCCAGGAGTTTGAGACCAGCCTAGGCAACAATAGCAAGACCCTGTCTCTAAACAAGTTAGCTGGGTGGGGTGGTGCACACTTGTAGTCCTAGCGACTCAGGAGGCTGAGGCAGGAGGATTGCTTGAGCCCAAGAGCTTGAGGCTGCTGTGAGCTGCGATCGCACTCCACTGCACTCCACTCTAGGCAACAGAGAGAGACCCCATTTCTGGGGAAAAACAAAACAAAACAAAAAACAGATCCCGGTGCGCTACCCTGGCAGAGACTGAATGCCCCAGAGACACCAAGCGACCTGCAACCAGAGCTGCCCTCGTGAGCCGGGTCCGGCAGACCCACCAGGTCTGACAGTGGGGACACCCTGGGTCGAACATGAGCAGGGCCCGAGACAGCAGCGCGGCGGGTAGCCCAGAGCCTCTGCTGCCCGCCACCGTGGCCCCGGCACCCGGCTCGTTCACGTGGCCGCACAGTGGAATCCCAAGCCCCCAGCCGAAGGCGATAAAACCTGAGATCGACCTGGCTTGGTCGTGGCAGATGACTACAATTGGACCCTTCCTGGAAAGACCAGGAATAGAGACATACTCCAGACACAGATTTGGCTTTCCTGCCCGCAGCTCTCTACTCGAGGGTTTTTGAAGTATTTGATCACGGGTGTGGGATCCTACAGAGCATCACTTCTGAGTAGACAGCCTGTCTTGCAGCAATGACCCGGGAGGTGGGAGAGGCTGGCCCAGGCCATGGGTCCACTGGTAACAGCACACCCCACAAGCCCCCAAGCTGCCGGCGGGGGTGAGCACGTGGTGGCCTGTTGGGGGCAGAGCTGAAAAGCCAGTGCAGAGACCACACTTCACGAGGCTTCAGTACCATCCTCCAAGATGCAGTATCAGCTGGAATACCCTCAGTGGCACCGTGTCCCCACTGGGTGGAACACATGGGGCCAGGGAGCAAAGGGCAGAAGCTGCCATGGCTCTGCAGGGCATCCCTCCCGCGCCCCACGGAGACACCCTGTCCTTCTGTCCCTCACTCCCGCCTCTGTAGGTTTAGAGGTCCTTATTCCCAAGGGAGGATACTTCTGCCAGTCGACACAGCAAGAGTCCTGTAAACGACAAGCACAGCTGCCTGCTGTCATTCTGTGCTCCTTGTGTCGAGGGGCCAGCAGGCAAGAGGAGGAGTCACCATCCTGGCATCGGGGAGGTCCCACGTGGGGCAGGCAGGGATAACTTTGACACTTGAGCGGTCCCCTGGGCAGCCTCTCTGTACTCACTTGCCCAATTTTGACAGCAAATTAACAAGTGTAGCGCCCCTGGCCTGATTCGGGCCTGGTAACCAGGGTCTCGGTTCCTTTAGGTAAGCAGGAGGCCAACAGAGAGGTCCCCTGACAGCAAAGGGACCTCTGACGGGGAGTGGGGCAGGCGGCTGAGGAGTGTCGGTTGCAGCCCTGAGACCCCGGAAGCTTCAGAGATGGTGCTGCAGTCCACCCCACTGAACTTCCTCTTTAAGCTTCCTCCTACAGGAGCTTCTCCCAGAAGTTACATGGAATGGACCCAAGGGGCAGACCGTGGTGGGCTCTGTAAGGTGCCTGCCACCCAGCCCTCTGCAGGAACGAAGGACTCACTGCCCCGGCGGCTGCGAGTGCCGCCCGCAGACACCTGTCAGCACCTCACGATCCCCCCCGAGGGCAGCCTCCACCCAGTGACTAAGCAAAGTGGGGTGCTCAGTCCCAGACCTTTCGCCTTGACTCAGGACAGTCCCCCGGGGAGAAGGCATCATGGTTCAGCCTCCCCCTTTGCCTGATCCTGCTTCCATCCCCTCCCATCCACGGGCACTGGTTTCGGGAACACCGGCTGAAACCCAGCACGCTCCATCTGGGAGGCCTGCCCACGCCCACACGTAGATCCCGAGTGGCAGAGACGCAGGGACAAACCGCAAACTCACTACTGCCAGGGTCCAAAGCCCCGAGGCTGGAAAGTTGTGCGTGGAGGACTCGGAAGGGAGAAACTGAGCAGACCCCTCGGACACCCTGCGTCGCGGCCACGTCTGAGCTCGACGTGAAGACTGACTGTCCAACCACCTAGGCTGCGCTGGTGACGATGCAGTTTCTGCTCACGTGAGGGGGGAGGGGAGAGGTTCAGGAAGAACAGGGCAGCCCTTCACCTAGCTCAGGCTCTGGGGTCACCCAGATCTGAGACTCCCTTTCCTGGCCGCGGCGCCTGGAGCCCCTCACTCCACCTCCCCGCCTCTCAGTTTCCCCGACTCCAGAAAGGGGCCAACAAGATGGGCCTGTGGCTCTTGCAGAGAGCTCAGGACGGCGTCACCTGGCTCCAGGCACAGAAACCTCCTGGCAAGTGCGGGACTGTCACCCGGGAGCCGAGCTAACGAGCCCGGCCGCTGATGCAACAGGAACCCAGGGAGGGTGAGGCTGGAACATCTCGTTTTAACAAATGGCTTTTGTTTACCCACGACTGGCAAACAAACGGGCTCAGCGACCTGCGGCTAATCACCTAAAAATAACAGCACATGTGTTCCCTCGGAGCGTTCCTTGCTAACAAGCTAACAAGCGGCTGCGGGGTGCTGGGCGGGGGCGGGGACGTCCTGCTCTCCTACCAGACAGGAACAGCCGTCCTGCCCGCTGCTCAGACCTGGGGGGGGCCGCACCCTGACCGCCCGCCCCCTCTTCCTGTCTCCGCATCCCCCAGCAGCTGTCCTGGGTTGGGCTTCCCTGCTGCTGGCCAGGGCAGGTGCCACAGTCCCCTCTCCTGGCCCTGCTCTGCCCCAAGGGACCTGCCTCACACACAGGTCTGACTATGTTGCTCTCCTGCTTAGGACCCTGGTGGCTCTCTGGGGCCAAGGCCAGCGCGGCCAGACATCAGTGCTCAGCCTCTGGTGGCCCCGAGCACAGTACAGAGTCTCCCAGAACGGGCACGGAATGGACCCAAGGGGCAGACCGTGGTGGGCTCTGTAAGGAGTCACCCAGCCCTCTGCAGGAATGGAGGACTTACTGCCCCAGCGGCTGCGAGTGCCACCCGCAGACAGCTGTCAGCTCCTCACGCTCCCTCCCCAGGGCAGCCTCCACCCAGTGACCAGGCACAGTGGGTGCCGCCAGGCCGCCAGGCCCCTGCAGGTGCTTGGAGATCCGAGAGATGCCTCCTCGGCGCTCCGAACCGTTCTGACATCCGTGCTGCTGACGGATGAATGACATCTTCTCTCTGAGCTCCAGGTAGCCTCTCAAATAAACGCTGTCCCCACTGCCCCACCCCCAGGCCCCGTGGCAAACAGCTCCATTAACCTCTCCTCGACCCCACACACGTCCTCCCGGCAGGAGAGCCACCCCTCGCCTGCGCTCCCAGGGGTGGGGGGGCCACCGCCGCAAGAACACCTGCCCTGTCCTGGTCAATACCACGCCCCAGCTCCAAAGTGTGCAGCTGTGCCGGCCACGTGTCCTAAACAAAGTGACGGCAATAAGCAACGCAAGGACCTCGAGACAGGGGGTCTGAAATCAGAGCAGCTGGAGGAAACCTGACCGCCCTGCCCACCTGCAGTGCGGCAATTCTCCCTCCCCTTCCCGGCTTCCTCCTCGGATTGCGAGTCCCCACGGCAGGAACCGTGTCCCGTTCGCCTGTTCATCCCCGGTGCCTGGAAGCGAGCAGAATTCTATTCCTCAGGCTCCCTGTGGGGGCTGGTTCGATTCCTATCGTCCCTAAAGGTCGAGTGCTGATGTTTATCGCAGCTGGGAAGAGATCGATGGAGAAGGGGATGAAGACGCCATTCCCCGCCTCCGGCCCACGTGCCACGGAGCACGTCCACCTCCACGATCCTCTCGCCAGCCTGACAGGAGGCTGTTGCCACCCCCTGGTCCGGATGAAGAGACTGAGGCCCAGAGAGGCGGAGCGATTTGCTGGAGGCCACACACCAGGACCGTGGAGGGGAGACGGGGCTGGGTGTCGGCCCCAACCACCCAGCGCACCAGCCCCCTCCCAGCGCCGCCTCTCCAAGCTGCCCACGGTTACGATGCCCCGGGGGGAGGGGTGTGGTGGCTACTCCCTGGATTCTTTTCTGAGCAGCCCATGGAGGCCTCCCGAGCAGGGAGGAGGGACCCTGCCCAAGTTCGAGTTGCTCTGCCCACAACTCTCTTCCCTCTGGGCATCTTGGGGACCTGGCCTGGTTGTCCTTCCACGTCTGCGTGGTTCTCCGTGTGCCTCACGTGGTTCCCTTGCCCACACCAGCTTTTGAGCCAGCCCTACATAGGCACCTGCCCTGAATTATTGCATTTGTCGCAAACACTTTTTGATATTAATGTCATTCTGCACTAATGAGTCCAGCCCACTTGGTCCCAGCTGGAGCCTCCGGCGCCTGCTGATTAATTGGTACAGAGCTCTGGGCGAGGAGAGGGGACGGGAGGGGGAAAGGTGGGGGAAGAGAAAGGGAGAGAAGAGTGGTCTCCAGAGCAGAAAAAGGTTTCCTCTGCTCACCAGTGAATGTCCCCTGTCCTCAAGCCCTTGGCTAGTTATGAAGCAGAAGCTGGAAGTCCACTCCCTCCTCAGCCCCTTACTGCCCTCAGTTCAGGAAAAATGAGACACATAGACTAGACATGGCCCCAGGGGCAAAGGGTGGACTAGAGAGGCAAGCACAGGTCGGAATTGGCAGACCTGGATTCCGTCTCCTCCCAGACTCTGCCTGGTGCTGCCTGGGGCAACTCAGTGGCCTCCCTGAGCCTCATGTCCCCGTCTATAAACGAGTTCCAAAATCCCACCGGAGCACAGATAACTGAAAGCTCTCGGGTTTGATACCGTGAAGCTTCCAGTTCAACTCTTCCATTTATGTACGGGCAAGCGGCCTAACCTCGTGTGCACAATGGGAGTATTAACAGCACCCCCTCGTGGGGTTGCAGCAAGGACGGAACGAAATGACAGAGGAACAGGACTTGGCACTGAGCAGGATGACTAAATGGGGGCTCCTGGTACCATGTGCAGAAACAGTCAACTGAGCAAAGCACACGACTCTGCTCAGTGGAACATTACACAGGCTGCAAAAAGGGACGCAGTAGATGGTGCACCCCGGGACATGCCCACGTTGAAGCGCCTTGTGCACTGCACCTGTCCCAGGGAATATCACCTCCATCTACAGAAGGGGCAGCCGAGGCTCAGAGAAGGGGCTTAACTGGTCCTGGGTCACAGAGTCAATAAACCGCTGAGCTGGAAATTGAATGCAGAGAACACCTGCCTCAAAATGCAGACTCTTTCCCCTTTGCCCTGATTCCTGCCCATCAGATTTTAAGAATTGATTCTCTGAAGTCGTGAGCCTGTAGGCATTTCATTACGGTTTCTGTCCGTGTGCTCATGGGGTTTCTGTGCCACGGATACTGCTTTCTTAAGGCAGATAACAGTGCCTGTCCTGGCTCCCCACCCGGCAGACGCGCAGATCGAAGGAGCTAATTACCGGCTGTGTGAGGGTTCTGGAAACAGGGCATGGATGAGGCCCCCCCAGCGCAGGCGCCGTTGGACCTGGCTAGCTTGGCTTAATATGACACGGTCATTCATGCATTCATTCATTCATTCGACAAGCACTCACTGAGCCCAAAGGTTCATGTTCTGGGCTCAGAGGATGCAGCCTTCTTGGCACTTTTGTCTCTGGGAAGGAGACAGACGACAGGAACAAACAGACACAGACCTTACGGAGGAAGGTGAAGCAGCGTGAGAGCACTGGGGAGAGGCTCTTTGCGGTGTCGTCCCGGAAGGCCTCGTCGGTGCAGCGAGATTTAACCACTTCGGTACCAGCGTCACCTGTAGCCGACAGCCACAGATGAAGGCGCACAGCCGAGCGTCGACTGTAGCCGACAGTCAAAAGCTTTTACTTTTACAGCTTTTGTCTCTGCAGTTGCAGTGTGTACGTTCAGCTAATAAGTTACTACAAATCTGTGACCTTTTAACAAGTCCTTAGTAGGAGTTATTCTAGTTATTTTCCTAAAGCTGCCTGTAAAGTCAAACAAGCTTTCAGTGCCTTAAAGCTTTCCCCATCACACAAGGGCAAAACGGATGTGTCGTCCATGCACAGCACACACTGCCGTGCGGACTGTGAGTGCCGGCCGTGGGCGAGGCTTCGCGCCGGTGAGCGCCGTACTGGAGTGGTCAAACAGCCAGGGAGGTAAACCGGCCTATCCAAGGGAAAGCCTCGCAGGCAGAGACAGAGAAACACAGCAAGTGCAAAGGCCCTGTCTACTCCGCTGGGCTGCTGTGATAGAACACCATGCAGTCGGCGGCTCACAGACAGCAGGATTTGATTTCTCAGGATTCTGGAAGCTGGAAGCCCAAGACCAAGGCGCCAGCAGACTGGGTGTCTGGCGAGGGCCCCCTTCCCGGCTCATGGGTCCCACTTCTCACTGTGTCCCCACGTGGTGGAAGGGCGGGCAGCTCTCCGGGGCCTTCAGGGTACAGAGCCCATGCTGAGGGCTCTACCCGCGTGGCCTAACCCCCTCGCATGGGTGTCAGCTTTCAGCATGTGGATCTGAGGGGACACAGACATTGGGACCATCGACCCCGAGGCTGGACACGATTCAAGAAATAGCGAGGAGACCAGTGTGTCTGGGGAGACAGGAAACGGGTGCGTGGGGAGAGCAGAGGTCGGGGGCCCTTGCAGGCCACTCCAAGACTTCAGAATGTATACCGTTCAACTGGAAGGAACTGGCTTTCTCATTTGTTGTATTATTTGCATTTTCTTTACTCAACAATTTCCCTGTTCTGACTAAAATCCAGACTCCCGGGCATGGCATTCGGAGACCCCACCCGACTTTCCCGTCTCCAGCCCCGCCGCCCACCACACTCCTCGCTCCCTCCACGGCACCTCCGCGCCTTTGCCCACGAGTTGCCACTGCCCGGCTCCACAGTGAGCACTGCGGGGCGCCAGGCCCGCCGGAGGGCTGGGCAAGGGGGAAGCCGCGGTGAGCGGGACTGGCCCGTCTCTGCTCGCCTGGCATCTAGCAGAGAAGACGAGGGAGGGAAACAAGTACTCATCAAGCGGGGGGGCGTGGGGCCCTGGCAACAGCTGGCAGGGTGCCTAACCTTCTGCAGAGCGGTGGTCCTCCCTGAAGGGGAGGCCCGAGCACGAGCAGGAGGCAGCCCAGGAAGGATGTGGAAGAACCCGCCCCAGCACACAGCACAGGGAAGGCTGCAAGGGGCGACGGGAGAGGGGACAGCTCGTGCAGCCTCGTGGGCCATGTCAGGAGTGGGGACTTTATCCCGGGGCCCGTGCAGGGCTTCACTGCTGGGTGGCAGCCTCTGCCCCTGCCATGGCGTATCCTCCTCTGCCCAGCTTCCTCCTGGGCGTCTGAGCAGGGCCAGGAAGGGAGCTCAGCAAACAGGCGGCGCCAGCCAGGCTCCGCGCTGGGTAAACGGGACTCTGCCCGCACCCGCGGGCTGCGAGGCCCACAGCGGCGCAGGGATAAATATTTGCCCACAGCCCCGTCTTGCCGAATGAGGGTCTGGGCGGCCGCCAGGCAGCCGAGGCCCGGGGGAGCAGGCAGGAAGGGGGCCGGTCCCGGGGGACTCCAGTGCCTCGCTCCCTGGGTCCTGAAGTGCAGGACCCAGACCTAGAAGAATCACAGCCAGGGGCCATGGGCAGGGCCCCCAAAGTCCTCCTTCAGTGCTCCAGCAGGAGCTCGGGGTCTGACGGCCCCAAGAAGGGCAGCCCACGCGAGCGCCCGACCACAGAGTGGCAGCTGCCAGTGTCGCCCACCCCTGCCCTCGCCTCCTTCCTCTCCTCCGTCTAAACACAAGAAACACATAGTAGGAACACAGTCTGTATCAGACAGTTGGAGAGAACTGGAGAATCGTGCCCCTTCACCTCCTGCCTTTTGAATTTTTTCACCTTGTGCATGATCATTCAAAATTCAAATGGATAAAATTCTAAAATTGTAGTATGTGCTTATAATTTAAAAAATCAAATTGTAAAGAACATTACAATTCGTTGAAAATAAAGTCCCCTGACCCCCTAATCCTGCCTCCCAGCTTACCTTCATCTCAGTGAGATTCCATTTTTGTTCCCACACAAATAGCATCGTATCACACATCCTGCTCGCCCTGAAGGGAGTGGAACGCCCTGGCCGCCTTTCCACCTCTGCACGACAGGGCTCACCTCACTCCTTTCAGCAGCTGACGTTTATTCCCTGGTTTGGATGTACTGTGATTCACGCAGACAGTCCCTGCTCACCTGGTGTCTAGTTCATCTGGAGGGTTTTAAAAAAAAAAAATTTTAGTTTTAACTATTACAAATCATTCTCTACCAAATGGCCTTGACCTGCATCTTTGCACATTTGTTGGCGTTTGCGTGCAGAGCGTGTCAGGCATTGCCAAATTACCCCCCAGAGAGGTCATGCTCCTTGCTTCCTGCTGCAGCGGCCCGGGAACCTGCCTCTTTCCCCAGCCTCGGCTATTCGAAAGCTTTAGCTCTTTGACAGACTCTTGGGGGAAAGATGGTATCTGTTTTATTTGTACTTCTTAATTTTTAGTGAAGTTGGGTATCTTTTAGTTGTGTGTCGTTTGTAGTTTTTTCAGTGAACTGCCTCATTATATGCTTTACACGTTTTTCAGTAGGAGGTTCTTTCTCTATGTTATTTCAGCACCTACTCTGTGGTGGGTACTGCGTGCAACACTCCCTCATGAGACTTAGGTAAGAGTTTGTCTGCACTGAGGCCAAGGCCAGAAGCAATGAAGAGGTTCTGTGTGGGGCATTCCCAAGACAAAAGGGAAGTCACCAAGCCTTGAATCCTGCCAGACTTGAAGCACCTGATTGGAAAGCACTGGAGCCTCCATTTCCTTATCAATAAAACAGAAAAAACAGTAACTCCTGTCCCTTAGTGAAAAGAAGCACAAAAAAGTATGGCTAAGTCAGGGTAGTTTCAGGTGCAAGTGACAGAAAATCAATCAGAAATCACATGAACAAAAAAGGAAACCTATTGGTTTA
Organism: Cheirogaleus major; assembly: GCA_963574435.1. Lineage (NCBI taxonomy): Eukaryota > Metazoa > Chordata > Mammalia > Primates > Cheirogaleidae > Cheirogaleus > Cheirogaleus major. Next base: position 1,807 of record CAUYPO010098067.1, on the reverse strand, counting down.
TGTAACTAAAAGCTCGAGCTTCAGGCAGGGCTGGATCCAGGTGCTCAAAAAAAAATCATCAAGCATCATGTGTCTCTCCCCATCTTTCCACTCTGCTTTCCCCTGTGTTAGCTTCATTCTCAACCTAGATATACTAACATAATCCCCAACAGCTGGAGACTTATATCCTATTGATTCAACAACCCATGGAGAGAGACTATGTTTCAGTTGCTCCAGCAAAAACCCAAGGATTAGCTGTAATTGGTCCCTACTGGATCATACAGCCATCATCAAACTAATCACTGAGGCCCAGGTGATAGATTATACGATTAGTCAGGCCTAGAGCTAAGGATGAGAAAGAGTCCCACATGAAGTATATGGTCCGGGGAGGAAAGTGGGGAGATTCTGCTGCCATTACCAAAAGAAAGGACAGGCTAACGCTGCAGATGCCCTGTGCTGGGTTCTAGCCCTGCCTTAGCTGCGTGACCCTTGACAAGCCATCTCTCCTCCCTGGCCCTTGAGTTCCCACCTGGAAGATTTGGACTTTAAACTCAGTCACTGATTTTGATATCTTTTGTAGTGGCAGGACTTTGTGCTTTTCGACAGATAATACATGGAACCCAACGCAGAACAGATAAGAGCTATGTTGTGTTAGAAATGTCGTCTTGTTTCATCATTAGTCAGGATAGACAGGGGTCTGCTATAACAACAAAGAAACCCCAACCTCTCGGTGGCTTGACATACAAAGGCTGTCTCGCTCGCGCCACCGTGCTGTGCAGGTCCGTGTCCCCAGTCGGTGTTCCAGGGAACCCCACCACCACCACCTGTGATTCTAGCATGACAAAGGCCCGGCCTCCGTGGAAGGGGAAGAAGAAACACACACCACTGCCGCCCACAGGCCTCATCCACACGCAAGGGACTCTGGGAAACATAATATTCCTCTGCCGGAAAAGGAAAATGACACTGTGTACTCTGTAACATTTACTTAATGAAAGGTCGAGCACTGAGAATGTCATCCAGAAGACGGCCGGGATGGCTGAGTAGCAAAAGGGAGAGATTTATTGGCGCTATCGGTTTGCAAACCTGGAAGGGACGGTCTCCAGCACTGAGCAAAGGTGCTCTCTCTTCAAGAGGGAAAGGGCAGCTGGGTTTTCTGCTTCACAGGACCTGTACTGTACAACAGAGTCATACGTGTTCGGCAGGTCTGGGGGGAAAGCTACACATATTGATGAGGGGAGCTGGGTACATGCACATGGTTAAACATATATGTAACATACATCCCATATTCATGTTGGGGTGGGATTTTAGCGTTAATATGAGGTGGGGTTTGGCTCTTTATGTCCAAAGCCGAACTGTGGCCCACAAAGACACTTTGTGCACACTCTGCCAGCTGGCTGAGCCTGGCTCACTGCCTACAGTTGCTTCTCAGGGAAGAGTATTTACACGGCTGGTCCTCCGTCCCGTCAGCACTGTAGTGGTCTAGGTTTGTAAAACAGAGTCAGGGCCAGGCGCGGTGGCTCACGCCTGTAATCCTAGCACTCTGGGAGCCCGAGGCGGGAGGATCACTCAAAGTCGGGAGTTCGAAACCAGCCTGAGCAAGAGTGAGATTCATCTCTACTAAAAATAGAAAGAAATCAATTGGCCAACTAAAAATATATAGAAAAAATTAGCCGGGCATGGTGGCGCATGCCTGTAGTCCCAGCTACTCGGGAGGCTGAGGCAGGAGGATCACTTGAGCCCAGGAGTTGGAGGCTGCTGTGAGTTAGGCTGATGCCATGATACTCTAGCCCGGGCAACACAGTGAGACTCTGTCTCAAAAAAAAAAAAA
>CAUYPO010098065.1:0-16226 GCA_963574435.1 Cheirogaleus major | reverse complement strand
GCCATAGTTTTTGTGACAGAATCACAGAAGTAACATTGCATTACTTTTGCTGAATTCTGTTTTTTAGCAGCAAAGCATTAGGTTCAGCCCACACTCAAGAGGAGGGGATTATACAAGATACTGGGTGTTGAGATAAGAAGCACTGCTGGTGGGACTGCAAACTAATTCAGCCTCTGTGGAAAGCAATATGGAGATACCTTAAAGCGATACAAGTAGATCTACCATTTGATCCACCAATCCCATTACTGGGCATCTACCCAAAAGATCAAATGGCACTCTTCAAAAGGGACACCTGCACTTGAATGTTTATAGCAGCACAGTTCACAATTGCAAAGTTGTGGAAACAACCCAAGTGCCCATCAATACATGAGCAGATTAATAAATTGTGGTATATGTATACCATGGAGTTCTATTCAGCTTTAAGAAACAATGGTGATATAGCACCTCTTGTATTTTCATGGATACAGCTGGAACCCATTCTACTAAGTGAAGTATCTCAAGAATGGAAAAACAAGCACCACATGTACTCACCAGCAAACACCTAAGTGAACATATAGGAATAACATTTATCGGGTGTCAGGTGGGTGGGAGGGGAGAGGAGGGGATGGGTATATACAAACATAATGAGTGAGATGTGCAATGTCTGGGGGATGGTCACGCCTGAAGCTCTGCCTTGAAGGAGGAGGGGGGCATGGACAATATACATAACCGTAATATTTGTACCCTCATAATATGCTGAAATAAATATATATATATAAAAAAAATTTCATGGTGTTCAGATGGATTTACCAGTTTAATTTTCATACTGCCAGTCTATACAAAAAGTGAAAGAAAATAATCTCTCATATGTGTGCAACTACTTCCCTTGGTTTGAAAGATTAAAAAATTATCTTTATGTTAAAACATACATGTTATGACTAGTTTAATTCATTCTCTTTGCCTAAAATACATGTATGAATTAGTTCATAAGAAGTTTGAGAGAGAAGTTGGATGAGAGAGGAGCTTAGGTCTGAACTCATACAATGAGGCTCCAGACATCAGGTACTTGACCCTATGCTACAGCCCTTTCTAAAATAAAATATTAGTAAATATAATCCAATAATACACTTAAAGGGTGTCAGTCTTCCAAAATTCAGGAAAAGTTCAATCTCTTTATCTAACATGATTAATACAGAAAGGAAAAAAAGCACTCATTGGTATTAGTGAATCCCAGTAAAATAGAGGTAGATATAGCACCAATACTTTCAAGACATACCACAAAACATACATTAAGCTGTATTTATATGTATTTATCTTTACTAAGATTTTACACACACAATACATTAAGCCAGGAAGGTGAAAACTGTAAGTATCCACATTAAAGTCAGGTAACAAGATAAAACAAAAATTCTCACCATGACATCCCGTAATGGCCCACAGGCCTACAGGACCTGGCACATACCCTCCCACTTCAGCTGTCCCACCTCACCTCCTACCGCTCTTCCCCATGCCTCACTCTGACCTTCCCACATCGCTCAACAAGTCTAACATCCCATTAACAGAAGTTCCAGAAAAAGAGAATATAGACAACAGAAAAGGGAGAGACATGTATAGACAGGTAGACAGATAAATTTAATAGATAACAGATACAGATACATATACACATACAAATACATATATACATACAAATAAAATACCAGAACACCAAACCCTAAAAGCTTCCAGGCAGGAGGGGGAAAAAAAAAAAAAAGAAGAAACATATTTTTTATTTTTTTGGAGACAGGGTCTTCCTCTGTCATCCAGGCTAGAGTGTAGTAGTATGATCCTAGCCCACAGCAACCTCAAACTCCTGGGCTCAAGTGATCCTCCTGCCTCAGCTTCTTGAGTAGCTGGGAATACAGACACACCCCACCCATGTTGAGCTAATTCTATTTTTCGTAACATGGGGTCTTGCTATGTTTCCCAAGCTGGTCTTGAATTCTGGGCCTCAAGCAGTCCTCCTGCCTTGGCCTCCCACAGTGCTATAGGATTACAGGAATGAGCCACCATGCCTGACAGGAAGAGACATTTTTAAATCATCTTAAAGAAAGGTTCTTCGCCAAATGATGTATTTCCCATTCTTTTACAAAGACCAAATACCACTGAAAATCTCAGTAGTGACAAACAAATGAAGCTGAAAACATCAGAATTCTATAGGACTGAGAAGACTCCAGAGTCCCTGAAGAAAGCTTGGTAGGCCGGGTGTGGTGGCTCACACCTGTAATCCTAGCACTTTGGGAAGCTATGACAGAAGGATCACTTGAGGCCAGGAGTTAGAGACCAGCCTGGGCAACAGAGAGAGACTTCAACTCTACAAAAATTTAAAAAGTTGGCAGGTGTGGCAGCATGTGCTTATAGTCCCAGCTATTTAGGATGCTGAGGCAAGAGAACCGCTTAAGCCCAGGAGTTTCAAGTTACAGACAGCTATGATCATGTAACTACACTTCAGCCTGGGCGACAGAGTGAGACCCTGTCTTTAAAAAAAGAAAAAAAACAGGATTTGTTGGATTTGTTCTAATGGTAAGTCCTTCTGTATTGGTTTTGTTTGTTCATAGTTGGGTACATAAAGCGGTATCGGGGAAACAGTCTAAAGTTGAAATTTTTAAAAAGAGACTATATTTTCTGACCAGCTTAGTAGGAGAAAAAAAAAAGAGAGAGACTACATTAGGGATTAATAAGGAATTCCACTCCCAGCAATGATGGACTAGGTTATGTTGCACCAACTCTGCCCCTGGGGAGCTAGAGAAACTAGAAAAAAGATAAATAACATCTGTTTTAAGGCACTGGAGAACTATGAAGGCAGTAAGAGCTTGTGAGATCAGGATCCAAAAGAATAAGAAAACTTGGAGAGATGATCAGCCCACAATTTGGCCCTGTTTTTCTCATCAAGACATGGATGCAGGCAGAAAAATGTAAAGGTTAAAATGTTTAAATCTAAATAAATTATTATGTTTGGGGGGTTTCAAATTCACAGAAAATTAAAATTTATTTGCCAAGAAAAGCATGTAAGTCATGAGGGAAATAAACATTTACAAATATTCTAAAGGTTCTTGCATTGTCCAGAAACGGGTAAAAATACTAATTTATAAGACAGTCATGCACTACATAACAATGTTTTGGTCAATGACAAACCACGTATATGAAGTGGTTCCATCAGTTTATAATTCGTATTTCTATTGTACCTTCTCTATGTTTAGATACACAACTACTTACCATTACAGTTGCCTACAGTATTTAGTACGGTAACATGCTGTAAAGATTTGTTGCCTAAAAGCAATAAGCTATCACCTAGGTTTGTATACACGTTAGTGTTGTTAGCACAATGATAAAATCGCCTAAGGTTGCATTTCTCAGAACTTATCACCATTGTGAAGTGATGTGTGACTGTACATAGTAGCAAGTTAAAAATGTACTTTTTAGTGTTTATTAGAAGATTACTCTAAAGAATAGAAAAAGAACATATAGTAGGCCCTCTGTATCCAAGGGTTCCACATTCATGGATCCAACCAGTCATGAATCAAAAATATTTGGGGAAACAAATTGTGTCTGTACTAAAAATGTACAGATTTTTTTTCTTGTCGGTATTCCCTAAACAATATAGTATAACTATTTACATACCATTTGCACTGTATTAGGTATTATAAGCAATCTAGAGATAATTTAAAGTATACAAGAGGATGTGCGTAGGTTACATGCAAACAACGATACCTATGGATTTTGGTATCTCTGAGGGAAGATCCTGGAACCAACCCCCACAGACACCACGGGATGACTGTATAAATAACATGCTATTAAAGAAGGAAGAAAATAACAAGTATTTAATCCAAAAAGACACATGAAAGAAAAGAAAATGGAACAAAGTGAAAAAAAAAAAAAAAAGTGAGACGAACAGATACTGTGTTTCCCCGAAAATAAGACCTACTCATAAAATAAGCCCTAGCAAGATTTCTAAGCATTTGCACAATATAAGCCCTACCCCGAAAATAAGACCTAGTTATGGGCATGGCTACGCAGTGTATCTGCACAACCCATGCATTTCGTCCCGGAGCGGAGCAGTAAAGAAGACGAGCAGCCCTTCCTGCCCCATCGTGACAGCTACTATCCCAGAGGTGACCAGAAAGGTGCGGGCAGCCTCACCAACAAGGTCGGCTCCCCCTGTCAGGTCCCAGCCATCCTGTTCATGCTGCAAGCTGAAGCTTTGAGGGGAAAATAACACATCCCCTGAAAATAAGCCCTAGGGTGTCTTCTTGAGGAAAAATAAATATAAGACCCTGTCTTATTTTCGGGGAAACACAGTAATTAATAACATGATGTCAAATTTAAACTCGAATATATAGCAGACTAAATATTTAAAAATGACTAAATGCTGCTTAGAAGATAACTCTTAAACATAAGAAAAGGTTAAAAGTAGAAAGGAAGGCAGAAAGTTTAGCTATACTGATTTCAGAAAAAGCAGATTTTGTAAAAAAGGAAAAAATGACAAGAAACAGAAGACATTTAATAATGATAAAAAGTTCAACCCACCAAAAAAGGTACAATTCTATATTTGTATATACCTTTACAAAGAACTCTAAAGTACACAAAGAAATGATTGAGACTTTTTGTCATAATGCTATATAAATAATGAGATAAATGTTTACTACTTAAACAAGGTAAATGAAATGAAAAAATAAAATAAAATGGTGACATACCTTAGCTCTGTAGGAATGAGAACCCCCCTGAAAATTTATGACTCCATAAGCATCCGTTGGGCTCTGTTCTGTATGCTTTTCTACAGACCATTCTTCTATTGTCTGATTGAAATGGTCACCCAATTTCACATCTGAGTATTTCATGGCAACACTTGCAGTAAAACAAGCATGTTGCTTGACCAAGCGACCACAAAAACACCTAAAGGAAAAAAGTGACATTATTAAAAAATATTTTTCTTTAAAGATATATAAGTAAAATTTATTTTATCCTTTAGAAAGACAAAAAGAGTGAGAGTGAGAGTGAGAGAGAGAGAGAGAGAGAGAGAGAGGGAAAGAGACAGAGAGAGAGAAAAGGCTGGGGGTGGGGGCAGAAAGATGGCGTGGCATCCCAAAGAAAGATTTCAAAAATTTGGAAGTAATGAAAAACTTAATTAAAGTGAATGAACTAATGAAGAATATAGTGTCTGACTGTTTAAGTTTAGCATATCAATAAATTAATACCTTCATCATAGCACTGAAATAGTATAAATACATTAGTATAAGATGAAATCATCATCTAAATTTAATGTGGGGCATCTACAAAATGTGGTATAAACACATACTAGAAATAGTATTCAACAATACAAAGAAATGAATCACTAATAGGTACTAGAATATGGATGAATCTCAAAAATCACCATGCTGAGTGAAAGAAGGCAGATGTCAAAGAATACATATTTATGATTCCATGTACATGGAATTCAAGAAAATGCAAACTAATCTATATAGTGACAAACAGGAGGTCAATGGTTGACTGTGGCCAAAGGAATAAAGAGGGATAGCATTCTACCTAGAAGCACATACTGGACCATAACACAGAAACTCAATGGGGTCAGGCAGTCTCAATGATTTGATAAAATCTTAAAATCAGAATAGAGGTTGAAGAAACCAAGATACCAAGAGTTTCTGAGTTACAAAGCAAAAAAAAGAGGGAACTACAAAGAGAAAGTGCCAAACATCTGCAGAGTAGTCTCCTTAAGTATGCCTAAGAATATACTACCCAAGGCAAAGCTAAGAACTACTAGATAGCACAAGGCCAAACAATTCTTGAAGCTCATATAGGGCAGGGAACAGTTTGTGTTCTCACCAGCCAGAGTGAAGAGATCTCCTAATACAACAAGGCCTATGATAGGGTCCTCAGAAGAGTATTGTCTAATTCGAAAGACTAAAGAAGACCTAGCTAGCTCATGCCCTGACAAAGTAGAAGACCAAGACTTGAAAGAGCAAGACTTGAAAGGATCAAACTGATTCAAAGTAACCTAACTGCATGCTAAAAATAAGTCCCAAAGTCCCTAAGGGAATACAACGAAATCTAGTATTCCAAAACATAAAATTCACAATGTGCAGCACCCATCAAAAATTCTTAGGCATGCAAAGCAGCAGAAAATGTCAACAAAAAAAATCACTAAACGAAGACCTTAAATGAGAGCGATGAAGGAATTATCAGAAGATGACACTAAAACAATTATTATAAGTATGCTCCAACTATTAAGACTGCTCAGGAAGGCAGAAAAAAATATGAACATGATGAAGGAAGAACTGGAAGATATTTTAAAAATTTAAAAAGACTAAAATAGGCCGGACGTGGTGGCTCACGCCTGTAATCCTAGCACTCTAGGAGGCCAAGGCGGGCGGATTATTTGAGCTCAGGAGTTCAAGACCAGCCTGAGCAAGAGCGAGACCCTGTCTCTACTAAAAAAATAGAAAGAAATTAGCTGGACACCTGAAAATATATAGAAAAAATTAGCCAGGCATGGTGGTGCAGGCCTGTAGTCCCAGCTACCTGGGAGGCTGAGGCAGAAGGATTGCTTAAACCCAGGAGGTTGCTGGGAGCTAGGCTGACACCACAGCACTCTAGCCCAGGCAACAGAGTGAGACTCCGTCTCAAAATAAAGACTCAAATGGAACATCTAGAGCTAAACAATACAATATTTGAAATGAAAGGAATGGGATGGGATTTATAACATATTAGATACTGCAAGAAATCAATAAACTTGATAACACAGCAATAGAATCTAGAAAATGAAACACTGAGGAAAAGACTGGGGAAAATAAAAGGAATAGAATATTAGTGACCTTGGAACAATAACAAGTACCTCAACACACATATGTATTGAAGTCCAAGAAAGGAGGGGATGGGGCCGGGCGTGGTGGCTCAAGCCTATAATCCTAACACTCTGGGAGGCCAAGACAGGAGGATCGCTCAAGGTCAGGAGTTCGAAACCAGCCTGAGCAAGAGCGAGACCCTGTCTCTACTAAAAATAGAAAGAAATTAATTGGCCAACTAAAAATATATAGAAAAAATTAGCTAGGCATGGTGGCACATGCCTGTAGTCCCAGCTACTCGGGAGGCTGAGGCAGAAGGATTGCTTGAGCCCAGGAGTTTGAGGTTGCTGTGAGCTAGGCTGACGCCACGGCATTCTAGCCCAGGCAACAGAAGTGAGACTCTGTCTCAAAAGAAAAAAAAAAAAAAAAAGGAAGGAAGGGATGGGAATAAAACTTCAAAAACATGTTGGGCAAAAATTTCCAAAAATTGAGAACTGTTAGATCCACAAATTTGAGAAACTCAACAAAAACTAATCAAAGTAAACTTAAAGAAAATCACACTAGGGCACTGCTGAAAGCCAGTGGTAAAGAGAAAGTCTTAAAAACAGCCAGAGTACAAAAAAAAAAAAAAAAAAAATCAGAAGTAGCCAGAGTACAAATGTCACGTTATGTGCAGAAAAACAAGATAAGAATGACAACAGGCATCTTGTCAAAAACTACGCAAGCCCCAAGTCAATGGAACATCTTTAAAGTACTTAAAGAAAAAAAAACAGTCAAGTTAGAATCCTGTAAGACTTAAACTATCAGCCAACCAAAATGATCTAATAGATATTTATAGAACAATCTACTTAACAGAATAAAAACCCTATTCAAGTACACATAAAATATTCATTAAGACTGACATTTTCTGGGCCATAAAATTAGTTTCAATAAACTAAAACAGACAGAAATAATACAAAGTATATTTTCTGACCACACTGAAATGAAACTAGGAATTGGCCAGGCACAGTGGCTCATGCCTGTAATCTCAACTCTTGGGAGGCTGAGGCAGGAGGACTCCTTGAGTCCAGGAGTTTGAGATCAGCCTGGGTAATGTAGCAAGACCCTGTTTCTACAAAAAAATAAGAAAAATTAGCCAGATGTGGTGGTGCGAGCCCTGTAGTCCTGCTACTCAGGAGGCTGAGGCAGGAGGATTGCTTGAGCCCAGAAATTTGAGGCCTCAGTGAGCTATGATTGAGCCACTGCACTTCAGCCTTCCAGCCTGGGTGAAGAGTCAGACCCAGTCTCTTAAAAGAAAAAAAAAAATGTTGAAGGGCTTATAGGAATAGATGGTCATAATGAAGGTACAGATAGAGCATCTCTGAAGTGAAATGGAAACTGTAACAAAAAATCAAGTGGCAATCCTAGAACTGAAAAATGTATGAAAAGTTCACTGGATGGGCAAAACCGTGTATTGGAGATTATAGAAATATGAATTAATGAACCTGAAGACAGATCAATAGAAATTATCAATTTGATAAACAGAGAAAAAAATTAAAAAAAAAAATAGAGCCTCAGTGGCCTGTGTAAAATATCAACCAATCTGTGTAACTGGAGTCCCAGAGAGACATGAAAATGGGACAGAAAAATAGTTTAAGAACAATGGTTGAAACCTTCCCAAATAGGTAAAAAATTTGAACTTGCAGATATTTACACAAGCAGAATAAGTACAAAGGGAATCACTCAGGCACATTGTAGACATGCTGGTGAAAATCAAAGGTACAGGAAAAAATCTTGAAAGAAGCCAGATGAAAAAAAGACCCATTACACAAAGGGAAGCAACTACATTAATGACAAGTGCCTTCTCACCAGAAACAAAAGCCAGAAGAGAAAATAACCACATCTTTAAAGTACAGCAATGAGAAAACTCAATCCAAAATCCTATATCCAGTGAAAAACATCCTTCAAATATAAAACTAAACATATTTTCAGATAGGCCAAACCAAGAAAATTCATTTCCAATATACCTGCACTATATGAAATGCTAAAGGAAGCTCTTTGGCCTCCCAAAAAAAGAGACACCAGAAGGAACCACCCCATCTATAAGAAGGAATGAATAGGACTGGAGATAGTAAATATAGTGGCAAATATAAAAGACTGTCAGTTTACTGCCCTTTATTTAGTTCCTCTAAAAGAAAAAAAAAACAAACAAAAACTCAATATATCTAAAATAAACTCATTCAATGCACTTTTGTTCCTAGCCTGCCAACCAGAGACCTTCTCTTTTTCCTCTTATATTTCTTCAACAAACCTTAAGGAACATTACCATTTACTCAGTCGCCCAAGTAGGAAATCTAGGTACCATGCTCAAATCTTCTGTTTTCCTCACCTCCAACCAAATCTTACTGCATTTCACATTACTTCTCTTCATCATCCATCATACTGTTATCTTAATTCAGGTTCTCATTTTTTGTCAGAATCACTCCAAAACTTTTATGAACTGATGTTTTTTCCTCCTAATCCAATCTCAAAATGCCAATTGCTCTTACAGAAAAAAGAAAATCTGGCATGTTATTCATCTATGTAATATCCTTTTAATATGAAATCAAAAGCAGGTAGTTTGGCTGGGCGCAGTGGCTCACGCCTGTAATCCTAGCACTCTGGGAGGCCGAAGCGGGAGGATCACTCAAGGTCAGGAGTTCAAAACCAGCCTGAACAAGAGTGAGACCCCGTCTCTACTAAAAATAGAAAGAAATTAATTGGCCAACTAAAAATATATAGAAAAAATTAGCCGGGCATGGCAGCGCATGCCTGTAGTCCCAGCTAGTAGGGAGGCTGAGGCAAGAGGATTGTTTGAGCCCAAAAGTTTGAGGTTGCTGTGAGCGAGGCTGACGCCACGGCACCCACTCTAGCCTGGGCAACAGAGTGAGACTCTGTCTCAAAAAAAAAAAAAAAAAAAAAAGGAGGTGGTTTAGCACACAAAAAGCTTAAACGATCTGGTCCTTATTTCTCAAAACTCAGATCTCTCAAATCCCCGTTTTACCTCCTATATTCCACAGTTTCCTGAGAGAACCATGATGTCCTTCACTGTCAAGCCTTCCCACATCCTGTTCTCTCTGCCTAAAACCCATTTTCTTCAACCTTTGTCCAACTAACTCAGACTCAATTTTAGAATTCTGCTCAGGTAGCTTCACCTGAGTTTCAGGCAGCCTTGTCTGATCCTTCATCTTCCAAGTCTAGGTAAAGTATCCATCAACTAAAACAGCATGTGAGTTTTATCTCACTGTATTCTAACTAATGTTTCCAACAGATCAATTTTATTTTTCAAAATTTGTACAATATAGTTATGTTAAACTTACCTGACAAGTTGCTGACAAATTTGACATCCTGGAAGGCATCTATAAGACACAAAAAGGTAAATAAATAACCTCAAGGGAAAAACTTTCTTATTTTAATCTGCACTATATAAAACCCATATAAAGTACAAAACAAAGGAAAATTATACATTTAATTTTTCCACAGATATCACAGCCCATGTATAGTTTGATTTATACATTCAAATAACTATTTTTAACTCAGTTTCCATATTTTAAATACAATTAACTGTAACATGAAATCCAGAAATCATAAAAATACAACATTTGTATGTGGCAAAAATCTGCCACTGATAAAGTCTAAAGAGAAACTGAGAAAAATATGTTTCCAAAGGGTTAGTTTCCCCTAATATATAAAGAGCTTAGTCAAATCTATTTTTTAAAATGTAATATAAAAAGGAAAAAATATATGAACAGATAGTTCACAGTAAAACACACATATGAAAAGTCATTTGATTAGAAAACATTTTTTAAAAATATTTTAAGATAATATCTTGGTGAGAATATAGAGAAAGTCTCATCTGCTGGGTGGGTGTATACATTAATGTAATTCCTATAGAGAGCTATTTGGCAAAATTTTAAAAATATAGATTCCTTCTCATGCGCTAAATCCAGTTCTAAAAGTATAGGCTAAAAAACATCTGCAACATATGTATAAAATGAAAAATGTACAAGATTATTCATTTTAGTATTTTTTTCTAACAGCAAAAAGAAAAACTGAAAATAGTTAAAATGTTCATTAATAAAGGACTACTAAAACAATTATGATTCAGACATATAATTAAATAGGATGTATTAATTAAGAACAAAATAGTGATCTCCAAGATAAATATAAACACGATGGGCTTAACAGTATGTACTTTGAATCAGGGAGAGGGGTAACCATCTGCTTGGACATGCAAAGATTATATCTAACTATTTCTGAAAGGTATTCCTAGGAATGGGATTTTTTTAGTAAGGGACACTTACAGCTAAAGCACAGTGGTAGAAAGGAGACTTTCACGTATAGCATTTGGTACTTTTTAAATTTCGAACCCGGTGCATGCATTACCTTACATAAAATTAATTTAAAAATTCAACTAGTATAGAAAGAAGTGACCAACTGTGTCTGTAAATTATGTCTTTCTTACAGGAACGGTTACGGTTGAGGATACTTAATAACATATTGAGGTTTCTTTAATACCTGATGAGCGCTTTTATTATTTCTACTGCAAAGTGAAATTAACAAAACTATGCAAAATAAACTCCTTAGTGATAATATAATCTATTTTTTTAATAAAGCAAAACCACAATTTTCTTTGGAAGCAAAACCAAGTCTTATTTTAGAACAGGCACATTGAACTAAGGAGACTTACATTCTCATCCCATCTTTATGAATTCCTAGCCATGTGAAATGGAAAATGCCATTTATCCTCTCTGGTTAAAAAATATGATATGATATTATAACAAAACTTATCTTTAATAAGTAGTAACAAATTAGAATAAGTCACAGAATCTAATGACTGGAAAAGACATTAGGTTACCTATTTTAATGATCGGAAGAGTTAATAAAAAACATGTATGGTGCTTGCCATAGTTTGTATGAATTTAAAAATAGATACTTTTACAGAGTTTATCAAAAAATGTGAGACTATTCTAAAAACAAAATGTTTTCTCAATAGTAATCAAATAAATGCAATTTAAAAATACATACTATTACAATTATTTGTCAATTAAAAATAAAAATTTAAAATAAGCAAATTTTAAAAATGCATACTATTTCCTACTTATCACTTTTTCTTGAGGATGGAAACAGTCAATATTCAGTAAAGCAGGCATTTTCATTCACTACTGGTGATAATTTATATTGCTTTAATCTTTTTGGAAAGCTTTTGGCATTACATAAACTAAGGAGGGAAAACCTTAGATACAAAATGTTTTATCCACAAAGGTCTTCATTACAGCCTAATTTTAATTTATAATTGCTAAAAATTGAAAACAACTCAAATGCACAATAGAAGAGCATATGAACTGTGGTATATATACTAACAGAATATTAATTACTACTCTTATAAAATATCTGTAATATGAAAAAATATATTTACTGTAACAGTTTCTTAAAAAGCAGCTACAACAATTTACATATAGACTGAATGTAGCAATACTATAAAACAAAAACCATGCACTGAGAAAAAATTAAAAGTAAATACAGCAAAATGTTAATAATGACTGCCTCAGCCAGGTGTGGTGGTGCACGTCTGTAGTTTCAATTACTACCAAGGCAGAGGCAGGGGGAAAAAAGACTATCTTGATGTATTAAAACTCTGAGCACTGAGCCAACTTTCTGCTTCTCAAAAGTTTTCAAAATTTATCATGTACATTACACTTACAATGGGAATGTATTTGTAATGTGAGAGATCCATTCAATATTTACTAAGCACCCACTATGGACAAAACAGTGATAAATTCTGTAACATAAATGAGGAATCAGTTAATAAAAAATTACCTATTTTGCTATGTTTTTATAAGAGTTATGTGTCTAATGGAAGTAAAAGTTGCAGAGAAGGTAAATGGATGGAGAACAAGGACTGACAGGAGATAAGAAATATAAGATCCAAAAATCTTATAAATGTCTCTGTCCATTAATTTTAATTTTTTCTAAGCACCCAACGAGAGAAGAGCTCTGTATGTCAGGAAATAACTATTAATATATCTTGGACTTTCTTGTTTACGCTTTTTCTATTTTTAAGCATCAGAAAAAGAAATTTTAGCAAAAATATTTCTTAAATAAATACCTTGTGAGGTCAACATTTTCTTGAATTTTAATTAATGTCCTTTACTTTTAAATTATTTCTATTATCTGTGCTTGCCTGGGCAGCACATATACTAAACGTGGAACGATACAGAGAAGATTAGTATTTGAATCAATAAATAATTCCTATTATCAAAGCCATTTTAAAGACCAAAATGATGATCTGAGGTACCCACAGTCTCCAATGATAGATTTTTCAGTAAGTGTTGATCTGTATTCATATACTGGCAAACAAAAACAGTGACTATTAGGTTCATACTGGTTTCTTCAATATGAACCATAGTATTGGATACTCAGTAGACACCCAATAAATAGATACATAAACATCTTTAAGTTCTCAGTATCAGTGAATCAGTTACAAAAAGAGAGCCTTAACTACCTTATCTCTATAATATATTAGCATGATTTGAAGGAGTTCAGAGATGGGGAACTTTGAGCAAGAGCTTTTATGCTGTAAATGTCATTAAGAACCCCAAAATACTGTTATCTCATTAATACTGTTTCCTTCTCCCAATCCTTCTACCATTACACAATTAACACTAACTACAAAAATTAACAGTAACTGCAAATAATTGATTTCAATAAATAAATAGCAATGTAATTTACATGTAAATTCTAGAAGATCCCAGAAGAAATATAAGTATGCTTACCTGTGAGGGTCCTTGGAACTTGGTATAATATATACACATTCCCTCTTGGTCAAAGTGCTTTCTATCCAGGATTTCTGGGACTAAAGCAAAAAGTTTTAAAAGATGGTTTATAAGTTAACCCACTAAATCAAAAGAAAATAACTTCATAATAAATACATAAAAATAGTTCTATGCCATTTTTAAAATTCATTATTTACTACATACTATACTCTTACTGATGATGGCACATCAAAAAACATCAGAATAATTCCATTTAAATCCAATGTGATTTAGACTATTAAATCAACAGTGCTATGCAAATACAGTTGCTTGAAATAGCTAAAGAGGAAGGAAGCCAAATTTGAGATTCCTACTGTGAGCCGAAAACTGCAAGAGGGGTTGCTGTGATCCTGGGATATGGGCCATTTAAAATACAATTAAAAGTGATGGTCAGATTTAATATTTTTAAAAAATACCCAGCACTTTGGGAGGCCAAGGTGGGAGTATGTTTTGAGACCAGGAGTCTGAGACCAGCCTGAGCAACATAGCAAGACCCCATCTATACAAAAAATTACAAAATTAAGTGGGTAGCCTGATCACAGCTCACTACACCCTTGAACTCCTGGACTCAAATGATCCTCCTGCCTCAGCCTTCCAAGTAGCTGGGACTACTAGTGCACGCCACCATGACCAGCTAATTTTTTTATTTTATTTTTATTGTTTTATAGAGATGGGGTCTCACTATGTTGCCCAAGCTGGTCTCAAACTCCTGCCCTCAAGCGATCCTTCTCCCTTGGCTTGCCAAAGTGCTACAATTACAGGTGTGAGCAACCATGACTGGCCAAGGTCCATTCTCTTAGCATATTTCAAGTATACAATACATTAATTGCTTTTTGTTTTTTTTAAGACAGAGTCTCACTCTGTTGTCTGGGCTAGAGTGCCGTGGTGTCAGCCTAGCTCACAGCAACCTCAAACTCCTGGGCTCAAGCAATCCTTCTGCCTCAGCCTCCCGAGTAGCTGGGACTACAGGCACACACCACCATGCCCGGCTAATTTTTTTCTATATATTTTCAGTTGTCCAGCTAATTTCTTTCTTTCTTTCTTTTTTTTTTTTTAGTAGAGACGGGGTCTCGCTCTTGCTCAGGCTGGCTTCAAACTCCTGACCTTGAGCGATCCTCCCACCTCGGCCTCCCATAGTGCTAGGATTACAGGCGTGAGCCACCACGCCTGGCCTGTAATTGTTAACTGTAGTCACCATGCTGTACATTAGGTCTCTGAAAGCTATTCATCTTGTAAGTCCAAGTTTTTACCCTTTCAACAAAATCTCATTTTCCATACCCTACACTCTCTGCCTCTGGTAACCATCGTTATATTCTTCTGGTTCTGTGTTTTTGACTTTTTAAAATTCCATACATAAATGAAATCACATGGTATCTCGTTTCTGTGTCTGGCTAAAATTATGACACACACACACAAACACTGAAATACTATTCAGCCTTGAAAAAGAAATATCCTGCTATTTCAACAACATGGATGAGGCCGGGAGTGGTGGCTCACATCTGTAATCCTAGCACTCTGGAAGGCCAAGTGGGAAGATCGCTTGAGCTCAGGAGTTCGAGACCAGCCTGAGCAAGAGCGAGACCTCGTCTCTACTATAAATAGAAAGAAATTAGCCAAACAACTAAAAACAGAAAAAATTAGCTGGGCATGGTGGTGCGTGCCTGTAATCTCAGCTACCCAGGAAGCTGAG
Source organism: Cheirogaleus major (assembly GCA_963574435.1). NCBI lineage: Eukaryota > Metazoa > Chordata > Mammalia > Primates > Cheirogaleidae > Cheirogaleus > Cheirogaleus major. The sequence continues at coordinate 909 of CAUYPO010098065.1, read as the reverse complement.
GCAGAAGGATCACTTGAGCCCAAGAGTTTGAGGTTGCTATGAGCTAGGCTGACGCCACGGCACTCTAGCCCAGGCAAGAGACTCAGATTCTGTCTCAAAAACAAAAACAAAACAAAACAAAACAAATCACGGATGAATCTAGAAAGCCATCATTTCTTGTAACCACCTCACAGACAGCTTCCAAATCCCTGTGATGGATGTGCCCAGTTACAGGATTCATTGCACACAGGGAAACCCAAAGCCTATTACCAGGTATTTATTAGTTTCCCAATCCACATACAGTTTACCCACAAGCAACACTTAAAATGTTACCTAAAACAGTTGACACTGTATTCTCATAAAGTTGTCAGAGAAACAGAGCTAGGAAGTTAAACAAAGGTCAGTTACTCAAGGAAGCAGGGCAAAGGGTCTTGTTAACTCTTTGCCCAAAGTGCATATAATAACGAGATTAATTATATGATAGTGTACTTTCAGTCACTAAACATTTTACAAGCTCCCAATAATCCTATGAAGTGGACATTATTAGTACTCCCACATTACAGACGCAGGAACTTGGACATAAAAGTTAAGGAATTGTCCAACATCACACAGCTAATAGTTTCCTATGGCTCCAAAACTTCTGCTGACTTTTACTAGAAATTTAAAATAAGCATTTCAAAATTTAAGGTGGCTTTAAATATGCCACCTTTCGGCCGGGCGCGGTGGCTCACGCCTGTAATCCTAGCTCTCTGGGAGGCCAAGGTGGGTGGATCACTCAAGCTCAGGAGTTCGAAACCAGCCTGAGCAAGAGCGAGACCCCCATCTCTACTATAAATAGAAAGCAATTAATTGGCCAACTAAAAATATATAGAAAAAATGAGCCGGGCATGGTGGCGCATGCCTGTAGTCCCAGCTACTCGGGAGGCTGAG
>CAUYPO010098064.1:0-23859 GCA_963574435.1 Cheirogaleus major | reverse complement strand
GGTCTTGCTCTTGCTCAGGCTGGTCTCAAACTCCTGAGCTCAAACGATCTACCCGCCTCAGCCTCCCAGAGTGCTAGGATTACAGGCGTGAGCCACCACGCCCGGCCGCTTTGTATCTTTTAATTTCTGCAATACAACCTTTCACACCTCTCCCTCTAATTTAAAGTATTTGTGGTCCTTATGAGTGTCATAATGCTGATGAGCATTGAATTTCTTTAATGTTGATGTTGTGGTATCAACAAAGCAAAGCAAATCATCTAATCTTTAGCAGAAACAAGATAATATTGCAATTCCGAATCCTCATTAAAAAAATCTGTTTTCTTCAGCATTCTCTTGGTCTTCTTTGGCATGATGGGCTGTTAAGCAGACAGAATTAAAAATACTTTCAAGCTGTGTAACTATTCACAAATTCCACTTCAAATAGAAACACAGTACACCATTATCAAAAGCTGATAACAGACTGGCATACTCAACCCCCATAAACTATCTCTAGCCAGCCTTGTGTGGTAGTGGCGCCGGTCAGGCAGGGGACGTTAGAACTAAATCATGAACATTAGCAGCCATCAATTTAGCCCTCTTGGCCTACTAATATTCTAATTGTGCTGGTCAATCTGGGACTATTATTTTGTTGAAACTTATTTCATTGTTTGGTATTTTAAATATGTTCATTTAAAAAATAATATAAAAGATGAACAACAATGTGTTAATGAAAATAAAGGGATTTGTCCTGTAAAATTTGGATTTGGTCAAAAGGCTGCACTTAAGGACCTAGAGGTCCACATGTGTCCCTAAGGCCACAGATCCCCCACCCCTGTGCTAGACACATGATTCTCCTACAAACATTGATTGGATACCACCTAAGTGCCAAACACTGTAAAATATTCACAGGTACGAAGTCTTTCCCTTCTAGTGAGTGGTAAGTTAAAGAGATAATTGCAGTGCACTTAAGACATGTGTGTGATGGTAGAGGAAAACACAGAGTACTATTAAAGTACATAGTTGTGCCTAGTCTAGACATGGGGTAAGTTTGTGTCTGTAGGCATCGGGGAAGCATGATACCTGAGTTGAATCCCAAAGAACATAGGTGACGTGACAGGAAGATAGGACATATGGATTGGAGAATGGAGTTAACTCTGTGGATCAAAGAGGAAAAAAATATTCTGTTCCACAATCAATAGTTTGAGACAAGAAGAAGGGAATGGCAGAAGAGACTTGGGAGAAAAGCTTTGATGCAGTCATGGATGACCGTATATATCATCCTCAGATATTTACACTTGTTTTTGTAGAATTTTAGCCATTAGAGCATTTTAAGGAGGAGAATAGTATTGTCAGATTATTTATTATTTTAGAAAGATCATTGTCACTTCAGTGTAAGCAATATTAACAGTGGATGTAGGGAGGTTTTTTAGAAGGTTGTTGAAGTAATCTAGGCAGGATACAGTGGAAGTGAAAATGTAGAAAGAAGTAGATGATTTGGAAACTCTTAAGGAGGTAGAATTGATAAAAAGTGGCAGATGGACTATAGATGAAGAAAGAGTTGAGGATGACATCCAGTTTTTTGGCTTGAGCATTGGAAATGAATGATACTACCATTCTTTGAGATAAGAAAGGGATAGGAGGAGGGGAAGGAATAACGGTTTGAAACATGTAGAATTTGGGATATTTATAATATATTCAGTTGGAGATTTCATTATGAAATTGAACAATGAGGTCTGGAATTTGAGAGAGTGTTCTGTTGTAGAAAAAGAGGGGAGGTGGTCATTAGCATATGGCAACCAGTATATTATCTATACAGTTCTCATAATTACAAAACGAGAATTAGAGCTCAAAGCTGGTGATTCCATGTCACATCAGTGTGTTTATTTCTGTAAAATACTGTTGAAACATAGGGCAGAAGTTAACATGCAGTCTGTCTATATTCTGAAATAATTTGAAAGGAATAAAATGAAGGTGATCAAGGTGAGAGGAGATCGGTTGCTTCATAAGTTCTGCTTGTTGACCAGCAGAGGGCAGTCAGTCTCGAAGCTCAGTATTTTTCTGTCCTGTGTTCCCCTTCAGGCCTGGAAGCTCAGGTCTTTTGAATATAGATTTTCAGTGTTCTTGTTACACTGAGTCAGGCATCCAAGGAAGTTTTATTTATCCTTGCATCTGAAACTTAGATGTTCAGTTTTTGTTCTGGAGCCAGATCTTCATTCCAGCCCCTATTCCCCATGTCTAGTCCTTGTTTCCTCCTTAATGCTTGAAAGACTTGAGTCATCCCTTAAGAGCTGCCATGGTGGCTTGAGTTTGGGGACTTAGTGTAAGGCAGGTAAAGAGAAATGTAGCAAATCTGCTTCCCAGTTCCTCTCTCTATTAAAAATGTCTCTTTCTGTGCTTATTTAACTAAAAGTCAGGGACACATTTGTATTTTCTTCGTCTCACAATTCAGGGAACAGAATGAAAGAGACTGACTTTTAGTTTCTAAAGACAGTATTGATAAGCTTAGTAGGTTCTGTAAAGCAGCAAGCTCTTCCACTATTTGATGTGAGGGGTGTAAGGAAAAACTTCTTGTCCCTGGATATATCCTTCATCCACCTGCCACCATGTACAAAATGCCCATTAGTCTACTTTTTAGCTTTAGGCATTCGAGGCTCCAATAAAATTCAGAAATTTCACTGAAAAGGACAAGATAAGTGTGGCAGCATTAATTATTTCTCTTAATTTGGCTAACCAGTGATTTAGCAAGGACTTCAAAGAGTAAGACATAGCGGGAAAGTTTAACTAGTTTTAGCTAGGGGATGGCAGAAAAGGTCCTGAGCTAGGATTACACTCTTTCCTGTTTATAAACCTTCAGTGCCTCCCAACTGACTAATGAATTCATTGTGATAATAGAGCCAGCATATATAGAGGGTATACTCTCTGCCAGACACTGTTTTCATTTAATCTTCAAAGCAACCTTATGAGATAATTGCTATTCCTAGTTTACAGATTAGGGAACTGAGGCCCAGAGAAGTTAAGTAATTTGTCTGAGACCGCTTGTGGAGGGGACAGCCATTGTTTACCACCGTGCGGTTCTCCCGTGTATCTCGTGCTGCCTAGCATGGTTCCTTGCCCACAGTAGGTACCCAGTAACCCAATTCAGAATGTGGAGAAAGAAGTAAAAAAGCTTTTAAAGGTTTTACTCCACAACACCTGCTCTGTTAAGTTGAGGGGATACAAATTTGGATTAGTGGTTATTTTTAGTTCTTGTCATTCTCAAAATTGTGTTATTTCTCTGAAACTGGTAACTGATGATACTCATTTTTTCCTTACTGCAGCAGAAGAGTTCCTTAAAAGTTTCATTATAAAAACAAGAAACTTTGTTTAGTGATATAATTTTAACAAATTAATGAAGGCTAACTTAATTGACCTGGCAGTTTTAGAGTATGTTAACATTTAGGTTTGATTAGGCTTCCCAGGACATCTGCTGTGCACTTGGTACGTGAAATGTTTCTTTCGTTTTTCATTTTTTACCCTCTTTTCATCCAGGTGAAAAATCTAGATGAGGAAATATCTTTACATAGAAAGTTAAGTGGAAAACACTCTGTTTCAGAAATAGAACATTGTCACAAGAGCCTTTTCTTTCTTCTTACAAACTCTGGGCCCTTAGCTACTTAATATTGTTTGGTATTGACAATGTAGTGTGACCAGAAGTCAGCCCTAGTCAGCTTTGGGGAAAGGACTTGGTGGAATGGAGGAAAAGTAAACCTGATGGTGAAAAGGCAGATTTGGTTTTTATGGCTATAAGTTAACAGTGCACTCTCCATCTTTTTGCTGTGGATAATTGAGAGGTAGCTGATTATGTGGCCAGGTCATTATAAAACTGACAAGTCAGAATTGTGGACTTTCCCAAATCATAAGCACATGAATAAAAATGCTATATACTTTATATACAGGTTCAAGAAAGATTGACTTTCTAAATGAGTCACTATTTGGGGGAAGAGAATGCTATCACCTTTGTAAAGTTGTGAATTATGAAAGACATTTCTGTTGGGTTACTGAATGTCCCTTGGGGTTTGTTTCATTTATAACATTGCCTCAGGCCTTCTGCTGCATCCTGTTGGAATGACCTCCTTTTCAACCCTGCACTGGCAGCTGTAATACGCTCTTTCCTCTAGATCTTTCAGGCTTGTCACATGACAAACATGAACTGTGACCCCTTTGTTCCTTACCCAGATGATTAGGTCTCTTTATTTTTTCTGTTTTGCCTTATTTTTGCCCCCACCTCTTGTTTCCATTTTAATTTCCTGCCAAGACAAGGTTTTTTGTAGCAGTCTAATTTTTTTATTGAAGTGTAACATCAGTATGAAAAGTACACACATTATAAGCTGACTGAATTTTTTTTTATAGCATGAACACATTCATGTAGACATTATTTATATCAAGAAAGGAATATCACCAAAGCTCTAGAAAACCTTGATTCCCTCCAGACTACTTCTCTTCTCCCCCAAGGGAACTTACTGTCCTGACTTTTCTAGCTTTGCCTATTTTGGGACTTGGTAGAAATGGAATCATACAGTATGTATTTTTCATTCAGCATTTTTGCAATATTTTTCCATGTTATGTTACACAGTTGTTATTGCTGTGTAGAATTTCATGATATAAATAATCCACTATTCTACTTTTGATGGTCATTGGGATTATTTCTAGTTTATGGCCATTGTGAATAATAGTGCTAAACATCCTGGGTATTTAAATAGATGTGGAATTGCCAAAACATAGTATTCATCTAGCCATTTAGGTAAAAGTTCGTATAAAACACTAAACTACTTATTTTAGGCAAACTCTTGGTAAGAAACATTTGTAAACATATCCAGATTCAGCTTTAGCATAATATATCTAATTTATGGCTAAAGAAAGTACCTTTAGTTAAATGTACTGTAGTTTTAAAAAGATAACTCCTTTAAATAACAAAACTGCCACTCACTGCCAGTTATACATTTTACTTTCTTCCTAATGTGTACTTTTTATTCAATTTTCCAAAGCTGAATGGTTGGGCCCCTTCTGCAAAAATCTTATGAAGATATTTGGATGGTAATAATTTACAGTAGTCAAGATTGCATCTGAGTTAAATCACCTCCAAGTAGCAATACTAGCAGAGAAGAGTGACATTCTAGTGCTTCACTGCCATGCTTAGCCGAAGTTCTAAAGGCTGACTTTTTTACTTGTACAAATTGCATTCATTACTAAGAACCCTGCAGAACTAATGCGGGACTGGCTCTATGCTGTAGATGGGCTCCAGGATAAGTAAGCAAACAGTTGTGCAGCAGAGACCAATCTTTTTTTTTCCTCTCTCTTAAAACATGAACTGCAGTTTGTAACATGGATACTTATGAACCAGTTTGGCCTAATGAGTGTAAAAATATGATTGTAATATCACATTTTTCAAAAACTGGGTAGTATCCTTTAAGAAAATTTTATTTGACCATTAGACAAAGTGCTCCCCAAGTCATACTGTGAACATGCATGGAATTAAGTTGACTGTTTTTGACCATTGTGTTTTGGAGACTTTAAAAGATCCTCTTCACCTCCTTCAAAACAACCAAAAAAGTGGAGGGAATACTTAAGATTTGATATTTATAAAAGGATAGTAACAGAACCAGAAGATTTGCTTCCTGTCTTTTCTTGTATATGTCTGTTGGGTGGATAAAGGAGAGTTGCCAATCTTATTGAGATGTTTTTTGAATCAAAAGATGGTAAAAAAATTAAAGAATAAAGCATTTTATTTTTTATAAAACTATCTTTTGAGAATTCTGTGTTTTCTTCCAATTAAAAAAATTATAATATATTTGCATATTGATATTTAGAGAGCTATGTATTTACACATTGATATTTAGAAAACTATCTTAATACAGAAGTATTGGGTTTCATTCATTTTTAAATGACATAACTCATATTGGCTGTTCTGTTTCAAACCAGTATATTCAAATCAGAAAATAATATGGATAATCTGCATTGTTCTATGTATTCTGCTAAGCTGTAGAGGAGACAGAAACAATAGTTCCTGTCCTCAGAAAGCACATGGTCTAGTGGGTGTGTGGTGGTGGGAGTATGTACGGATCACTATACTATAATTTAAGGTAATTGCCACAGTGAGAATTCTTTGTGGGGAGGGAACAGGTAGACCCATTTGAAATGAGTTTTAAAGGATGAATAGATGGGCCTAGAGTGGCCCCTTCGCTGATCTCTGCCTCTTGGCAGAGAAACAGTGTGGCTGGAGTTAAAACCCTCTGTAAAGGAGCAAGGGGAAGTAAGGCTGGAGGGAAGCCAGGGTGATGAGTTTATATAGATATCCACCTGATATGGTGGATAATATAGCACAGTAATTAAGGGCACGCACTTTAGATGATATTAGAAATTGAGTCCCAGCTCAATTTTGCTTTGTGACCTTAAACGGATTGCTTAACCTATCTACACTCAGTTTCCTCCTTTGATAAATGGGGACAGTACTCATATAACTTGCTACAATGCTGTATAAAAGAAAAGAGATAATGTGTGAAAAGTGCTTAACATAGTTCTTAACATTTAACAAGTCTCAAGTAGCTTCTCTGGACAGTGGGTAACCACTGAAGATTTTGGAACTATAGTATGGTTGTATCTTAACCATGCAAGGCTTTTACTGTTAATTTTTATGAATGACATACAGAAGACTGCACACATTTAAAGTATACAGTTTGATAGATTTTTATGTATGCATACACCTTTGAAATCATCACCACAGTCAAAATAATAAACATATCTACCACTTCCAAAAGTTTTGTGTAAGACCTTTAAAGAGGAAAGTCTGGCCTGCAATGTACAGGAAAGAATGGAGCATAATAGAGCCTGAAAGTAGAGAAGTCAGTTCAGAAGCTATTGCCATGGTCCAGGTAATAGGGAAAGAGTGGATCAGGTCATGAGGGTATGGGGGCCATTTGAGACTGGGCGGCTGGAGGCTAGGGCTGAGTCTTCATCTTTTTTTTTTTTTTTTGAGACAGAATCTCACTCTCTTGCCTGGGCTAGAGTGCAGTGGCATCAGCCTAGATCACAGCAACCTCAAACTCCTGGGCTCAGGCGATCCTCCTGCCTCAGCCTCCCAAGTAGCTAGGACTAAAGGCATGCGCCACCATGCCCGGCTAATTTTTTCTATATATTTTTAGTTGTCCGACTAATTTCTTTCTATTTTTAGTAGAGACGGGGTCTCTTTCTTGCCCAGGCTGGTCTCGAACTCCTGACCTTGAGCAATCCTCCTGCCTTGGCCTCCCAGAGTGCTAGGATTATAGGCGTGAGCCACCATGCCCAGCTTGAGTCTTCATCTTTATGTTCTCCCCAGTACCCAGCCCAGTGACCAGAGGACAGTGGGCTCATACATACTAGAATTTCTCTTTAAGAAAGATTCTTTATTTTAAACTGCTTCTCCTTTTATTCTGTTTAGGGGTTAAAAGACAACCTTCTTGGGACATCCAGCCTGACCACCACCAAACAGTTACTCCGTCCAAGAATCACGAGAGTCTGCCTCAGGGACTTGATATTCTGTATGGAACAGGAAAGGGAGATGAAGTATTCTCGAGCTCTATACCTTGCCCTTCTGAAGTGACTGCTCCATTCTCCATCCAGATCCTTGCTGTTTACTGCCAAAGACGACATAACGAGCATTGTTGCACTCACTGTCCTGCAATTTCAATTTGTGGAAAATAATCCCCAATATGGAAGATCATTGTTTACAGTTACAAACTTTTATTAAGTCTTACCTATCCATCCCATGGTGTTCTTACAGACTAGAATTCATCTTTGTTTTCTGCAAATCGGTTATGAAATGCACTTTACACAGAAGTAGGCATTTGTCTACCTGTGCATTTAATTACAGCAAGTTAAGGCCCTGTTTCTTACTACCTGCTTCATTTGCCAAATTGTAACAGGTGAGTTGTCTTTCCCTAGTACAGCCTGCTTTAAGATGCAGGAGAAAGGAAGAGTTACTGCAAGAAAATGTAAGAAAAATACATTTCATCCTATACTGAACCAGTCTCAAAGTATGTTAGGTTGTCTGGGCTGGAATCAGAGGTAGCTGAAGGTGACTGGCCACAAAGTAGGGCCTGTGATGACTGGTCAACTGAGTCCCAGTGTTGTCAAAATGCGATAAATGGGGATAGATTGTGCCTGGCATTGCTAATTCTCTAGTTCATATCACCATGTGCTGCTTCTGATACCAAGTGATGGGACATCTTTGTCAGGCAAACCTTAAAATTGAAGCTGCTGATGTACCTCATTGAGAAAATGGAAAAGGTGGAAAGGATTGGAATGAATGATGGGGTGTTGCGTTCAAACTGAAGAGGAAGATGAAAATGGAATCATAAAACAGGAAATCTGCATGTATACATGTGCCCAAGGGGAGCAGCGGTGGGATTGGAACTCCAGAACAACTGGTACATGTTCTGTTGATGGGGGGGAAAAAACCCACAGCCCAACCAAAAAGGAAAATGTACTAGCCAGGATCCCGCTATATTGCCCAGGCTAGTCTTGAACTGGTCTCAAGCCATCTTCCCATGTAGCTTGGACTGGTCAAATTACACTATTTCAAAAGGAAGAAGTTATTTTTTTATTTTTGTTTTAAATCCCAAGAAGGTTGGTTTTGTAGTTCCTTCTCTCATAATATCTTTTAGTTACCCTAAGTTTTAAGCATCTTAGTGCATTTAAAAATCCCAATTGATGATTAAAATATTTTAACATTAGGATTCCATTTTGAATTCTGTCCTTAAAAGGTAATGTCAGTACCTCACTGTTGGGAACCTTGGCTTTAAATATGAGAAGCATGTTATATATATTTATGTAAGGAAGAAGCTGATGGGCAAAGTAAATCCTCTTTAAAAAAATATTCCACCTGTGTGGAATGAACCTCATGAAAAACAATAACTAGTTAGAATCACATGCAGAAAGAATGATTAAATCCTCCAAAAGGGTTTAAAAATGGGAAATGCTGTGCTTTTTAGAAACAGAATTCAGAGGTGGAAAAAACCACCTCAAGTATGTTACTCTTCATCCTGTTCTTCCCATTGGGACGGTTCTGGCCATATTATATACTATAGTAAATTTTAAATGGGCCACATTTTTTGTTTCAGCAAGTTATTATGTAAGATGCTATATATTATGTATATGTTAAGAGTACTTTAAGAAGAGATCTATATGCAAAGTCGTTTTTGTATATTTAAATGCTTAGCTTTATTTTTTTGTAAAGTGCAGCATACTCTCATATTTGTGTATAATCTTATTGATCAGATGTTTAAAATTATTTCAAATACTTCATTAAAATAATTATTTTACATAAGAATAACTTTGCTCAGTCACTGACTTTGAAAACAATTGTCATTAGTAGTCAGTCCCTAAAGTGCTTAAATCTTCTGGGCAGTGAATCTTTCTTGGCTCTGATTGTTAGTTACTTTGGAGCATGGGCATTTGGATTCCAGAAACTCACTTCAGATCCAACTTGCTATAATATATCACTTTCTTTGAAATAGTTGTAAATTTGCATGCTATTTGACTCACAAAGCAAAGCATATTTATTAAAGCTTTTCTTGGCCCATTAGGGTTTTCTTACTAAGGTATTCTTTTTCAAAATTTATTTTTACTATACACTTTTAAACTTCATGTTGAGTGTATCTTACACAGAAAAGAATAAGTATGTCTAAGGTATTCTTCCACTCAGTTTGCAAAATGGTGGCTTTGGGGTAGATTTGACCTATGAATGCATTCTCCTGACTCACACAGTATTACCAATGTTTTAATTCACAAGAATCTATATATATATTTCTTTTGAAATATTAGAAGATCGGGAATAACTAAGTTTACCCTTTTGTATAACAACAGTCCACTGGAGCAAACCAGTGGCTATCTACCTTAGATATGGGGGCATATGTTCACCTTCCCCTGCCTGATTCTTTAAGTATTGGACTTTGTGACCCTCTGCCTTCAATATTTGTCTTGGGTGATGAACAGTGAAAGATGAAAGTCCCAGAAATTCTCCATCTATTTACTATTTTTAAAGCAACTTTATTGAGGCGTATTTTACATATTAAATTTGCTCATTTCATTCATTTGCTTTTTTTTTTGAAACAGAGTCTCACTCTGTTGCCCGGGCTAGAGTGCCATGGCGTCAGCCTAGCTCACAGCAACCTCAAACTCCTGGGCTCAAGCAATCCTTCTGCCTCAGCCTCTCAGGTAGCTGGGACTACAGGCATGCGCTACCATGCCCAGCTAATTTTTTATGTATATATTTTTATTTTATTTATTTATTTATGAGACAGAGTCTCACTCTGTTGCCTGGGCTAGAGTGCCGTGGCATCAGCCTAGCTCACAGCAACCTCAAACTCTTGGGCTCAAGCAATCCTACTGCCTCAGCCTCCTGAATAGCTGGGACTATAGGCATGCACCACCATGCCTGGCTAATTTTTTCTATGTATTTTTAGTTGGCCAATTAATTTCTTTCTATTTTTAGTAGAGATGGGGTCTTGCTCTTACTCAGGCTTGTCTCGAACTCCTGAGCTCAAATGATCCGCCCAACTTGGCCTCCCAGAGTGCTAGGATTACAGGCCTGAGCCACCGCGCCCGGCCTCATTCATTTACTTTTAATATGACTGACCTTTTAAATGGTTTTCTGCTGAACATCTTTAAGATTCTTCTTTTTAAAAAAAGTGAAGTTTAACATTTCTTAACTGCATTTACTTAGGTAAATTTTGTTTTGTTAGAATTTTGGCAAAACTTTATTTTTCTTTTTTTTTTTTCCCTATTACATGCCAGTGCAGGAACAAAACCTTGTTTAGAATTAAGACCATTTATACTAGTTATATCATGGTTGCAGCAGAGGATGCATGCAATGTTAAGGCATATTCTTTAGAAAATATGGAACCAGGCCGGTCGTGGTAGCTCATGCCTGTAATCCTAGCACTATGGGAGGCCAAGCGGGGAGAATTGCTTGAACTCAGGAGTTCAAGACCAGCCTGAGCAAGAGTGAGACCCCGTCTCTACTAAAAATAGAAAAAATTAGCTGGGCATAGTGGCTCGTGCCTGTAGTCCCAGCTACTCGGGAGACTGAGGCAGTAGGATCACTTGAGCCCAGGAGTTTGAGGTTGCGGTGAGCTAGGCTGACGCCACGGCACTCTAGCCTGGGCAATAGAGTGAGACTGTCTCAAAAAAAAAGAAGAAAAAAAGAAAAATATGGAACCAAGACCTCAGGCTGATTAGATTGGACTTGATCTCTCTGCCTAGTTGTACAATGAACCAACTAAATGTTTATAAAACTTTGTCCTCAACAAGACTCAGTGATTCTGCAACTGTACCTACCTGTACAGTATAATGTCGCATGTTGACACATGACCTAGTGTCCAGTTTTTATTTTGTTTTTAGCATTCCTCTCCTTCAAACACTTTCATAGCCTCTCTGAACCGACATGATTTTTTTTATTTTACCCGTATGAGTTACATCTGATATCAACATCTTTTTCTCTGACTTTTTAACACCTCACAGTAACTTCATATGCATTTTGTATTGCATTTGTGCATTAGCTTTTTCACTGAAGTTGTTTCACCAGTTGGAAATTGATCCTCAGTAGAATATTTTTGCCATATTTTTCTTTGGGGAAATATTGAAAGACTGTCCTGTGCAAACAAGAAACTTAGTGTTCTCCACCATATACCTAAACACTGGCTGGTTAGGTGAAGGAACAGGTACATAAAGTAATAGGGTCAGAGTCTGTGTAGACTTTGCCATATTGAATATCTGTGGGAAGAAAATATTCCCAAGGAACTCATTTTAAGACTTTTGACTTTGTTGATAAACCTGATGAGAACAATTTTAATAGCAATTCTTTTAAAATAATGTCAGGTGGACATGTTTCTAAGTTCTCTTACTACAGGTGGTATTGAGGCAATATTGCGTGTGGGTAAGAGCAGACTCTGGCTTCCCATCTCTGGCCTCAAACCAGTGTGTGACCTCGGGCAAATTATTTCACTTGTCTGTGCCTTGGTTTCCTCATCTGTCAACAACTGTACCTACCTGTGAAGTGATTGGAAGGATTTAATTGTCATATGCAAAGCACTTAGAATAGTCCTTTCCATGTGAACAATGGTAGAACCTGTATTAAACAGTATACAGTCACACATCTCTTGATGATGGGGATACTGTGAAATGTGTCATAGAGTGTACTTACACAAACCTAGATGGTAGAGCGTGCTACACAGCTAGGCTGCATGGTAGAACCTATGGCTCCCAGGCTGCAAACCTGCTCAGCATGTTACTGTGCTGAATACTGTAGGCAGCTATAACACAATGGTAAGTATTTGTGTATCTAAACATAGCTAAATACAAAGTACAATAAAAATACAGTATTACAATCTATGTGGCACCTGACTGTATGTTAGTGGTTGTTAGATTTTGAATGGCATAGCTCCACTTCTGCCCATCTCTAGTACTGTATTATATTGATGAAGATCACTGGCTGAATGCCTTGGTGTCTTATTTAAAGAGTCCACAGATCCCGTGAAATTCTTAGGTATTGCATTGGGGCTTGAGGGATGGATGGGAGGCTGGAAGGAGAAAGATATGATAATAGAGTGGAGCCATTTGACAGAGTAATTCTCATGTTCATGGCTTTGCCTAATAAATTTCCTGTAGGATTGGAAATAGTGAAGAAGCCATACCATTACTCCCAAATTTTTAATTGAAAACATTATAGATACATGGTGAACATTCAAACAGTATAAAAGGGCATACCAAAATCATTCTCTTACTCTCAGACCACCCCAGATCCCCTTCCCAGATCTGCCCTCCCTAGATGCACCCACTTTTACCAGTTTCATATCTTTTTGTTTTTTTGCAAAATACAACATTATGTTCCAACAGTTTCCTGTATCTCTTTCCAGCATAGACTATATAGATATAAGCTCATAGTTGTATATTCCCGCTTTATTTACATATGACAGCATATTGCTCTATCCTTTGCCATTTTCAAAATCCCATTGTTCCTAATTCAATTTATACTGTGTTCCAGGCCAGGAGTCCTGGTAGAATCTTGCTATAATCTTTGGGAAAACAACACATGAGGTGTTCCGCAAGGGATTTAGTTGTAGGTTTTCTTACTATTTTGTAAATTTTACTGTTTCGCTCGAAGAATCCAGTCATGTCTCAACGTGTGAACACTGTTCCTCTACAAAGAGGCATCATGAAAATCAACAAGGAGAGTAGAGATCTCCTAAGGAGGGGAGGTAGGAACAAAAATCATTTAAGAGAAGGTTTGAGTGTTCCAGGTGTAATTATAAATAAGTTTCACTGACAGCATCCTCCCACCATGAGCACTAACATCCTGAAAACCAACCTGAATTTAGGACCATTCCAAACTCTGTAAGATTTAAATTCTTTGTTAAAAATTATGAATAAGAATAGGGATGATCTAAATTAGATGTTCCTGGGAGGACCCCTGATGGGATGGATGCCTGACACCAAAAATACTCATTTAGCAAACTTGTAAGAGTTTTCTGTACGTGAAGGACTATGGGAACATGGTGTATAAGGCACAGTCTACATCCCGAAAGGGCTCTCTGGTCAGAGAGATGGGATATGTATGTAAACACACTCATGTAAAGTAGCACATACTGTTCCAAAGAGTGGTGTAAATAGTGGTTCTCATGGGACCCTTAGGAAAAAGATCTTCCAAATGGAACAATTATGTTGAATAAAGCAATGAAATTTGATCTCAGCTATGAAAAAAGAATGTATATGATTTTTTAAGTCATATATTCCAGGATCTTTTAAGGGAAAACATTGAGAGGCATAAAAGGATAAAGTATGTTTAGGAAAGAGCATGTTTTTGCTGACTATGAGAGTCATGTAGGGGGAAAATGGCAGATAATTTTGGAAATGTAACATGGGGCAATTAATATATTTACACTGTCAAAAATCCAGAAAGTGCCAAAGAATATACAGTAAAGTCTCCCACCTTTGTTGCATAGATAAATTCTTCATAATTTATATTTCAAAGAAATTATAGAAGAGTTAGAGGAGTTGCCTATAAGCTTTTATCTCCCTCAGAGATTTTCCCTTGATTATACGAGTGATATAGTCTCATTGAAAATTTGGAAAGTAAAAGTATAAGAAATTATGAAAACACGTGGCACTGCTAATATTTTGGTGCATTTCTTTCTAGTCTTTTTTTCTGTGCTAGGTCTGTAAATGTTTTAGATCATGCTGTTGATCCAGCTTTGTGTCTTATCTGTGTACCATTGGAGATGCTGAGAAAAATGAGAAGAAACACAACTGGGAGAATAAAACATCGCTTTTGAGTTCTGTCCTTCAAAGTGATGTTGAGACCATGTTTCGCGTTTCCTCAAATAGCATATGAGTTGGTTGAAAACGTTTTCAATTTGTTGTCCTTAGGACTGAAATGAAAATACCTGTTTAGTCTCATTGTTACTCACATGGCCCTTTATATGATAAGATAATGTGGAAGGAAAACTGCCACAGTTCTGTGGAAAATGTTTGGCAGATTCAAAGCTAGTTTAGAGATGTAACCCTTGAGGTTTAGGCTGCAGAACTGATAACTTGTGTTTGTAACATTAATGGAGGTTTTGCCACAAGATGAAGGAAAGGTAAAGACTTGCTGCTTGGCTTCTTGACAAAATCTTATGTTTCCGGCCTCCAATTCCCTAAATAGAAGTGTGAAGTCATTGTGCTGGGGGTGGTCTCCAAGAAACCCCCTTTTTTTTTTTGAGACAGAGTCTTACTCTGTCGCCCCGGCTAGAGTACAGTGGCATCATCATAGCCCACTGCAACCTCAAACTCCTGGGCTCAAGTGATCCTCACAACTTGGCCTCCCAAAGTTCTACGATTACAGGCATGAGCCACTACACCTGGCTAATTTTTCTTTTTTTTCTAGAGATGGGGTCTAGCTCTTGTTCAGGGTGATCTTGAATTCCTGACCTCAAGCAGTCCTCCTACCTTGGCCTCCCAGAGTGCTAGGATTACAGGCGTGAGCCACCTCGTCAAGCCAAATCCAAATCGTTAAAGTAGAGGATGGTTGCCTCTCACACTAAGGGGAGGAAGACAATCGAATAAATGGTGCATCGTGTCTTCCATGCCTTCTGCCATTATCAAAAAGCATGCACAGTGCTGGGCCAGACCCCGGTGAAAAAACAGTACTAGCATTACTGTTGGTCTGTATTGAGCTATATCAGCTTTCTAGGGCTGCTGTGACAAATGACCACAAACTGGGTGGCTGAAAACAACTGAAATGTATTCATAGTTCTGGATTGCCAGAATTCAAAAATCAAGGTGTCAGCAGGGCCATGCTCCCTCGGAAGGCTCTAGGGGAGGATCCTTCCTTGCCTCTTCCAGCCGCTGTTGGCTGTTGGCTTGTGGCAACAGAACTCCAACGTCTGCCTGTCTTCACGTGGTCTCCTCTGTGTCTTTCTGTGTCCTCTCCTTTTGTTATAAGGACACCAGTCTTTGGATTTAGGGTCCTCCGTGATGCATTATGATCTCATCTTGACTCCCAGCTGATTACATCTGCAAAGACTCTATTTCCAAATAAGGTCACATTTTGAGGTTTCAGGTAGACATGAATTTTGGGGCAACACTATTTAACCCACTATAGGAGCCTACTACATATGATTTTATAATCCTGATGGCTCTTCTACTTTCTATTTTTGGCTTTAATAATTCACTTTTGGTTTTTTGTATGATTGTTCATCCTGGCTCTGGCAAGATAATCTGAGGTTTCAGCACAGTAGGCAGGCTGCTCAAAGGTCCATGGGCCAGCAGCGTGGGCAGCACCTGGGAGCCTGTTGGAAATGCAGAACCCCGGCCCCACCCCAGAGCTGCTTAATCACAATCTGCATTTTAACAAGATCCCTAGGTGACTGGCATTGTAAGTATGAGATGTATTTAATACTGCACTACCAACCTCCTTCATTGATTTTTTTTTCTTTATTTTTTTGAGACTCTGTTGCCCGGGCTAGAGTGCCGCAGGGTCATCACAGCTCACTGCAACCTCAAACTCCTGGGCTCAAGCGATCCTCCTGCCTCAGCCACCCGAGTAGCTGGGACTACAGGCACACACACCTACTTATTTTTTCTATTTTTGTAGAGACTCGGATTTGCTCAGGATGGTCTCCAACTTCTGAGCTCAAGAGATCCTCCCGCCTTGGCCTCCCAGAGTGTTAGGATTATAGATGTGAGCCACCGCACCTGACCCCTTCATTGATTTTTAGTAAATCTGGGCTTTTCTGTATATTAGGTTGGCTTATAACTGCATATTCCTATGGGACAGATCAGATCCAGGCTTAGGAATTTTAAAACTGAATTAAATCTTGGCCATATAGTAATATTTCAGAATGAAAAGTTGAAGTCCAGAGAGATTAGGTAGTTTACCTGAGGACACAGCACTAGAATGCATTTTGATTTATGTACAATTTCTAGAAACACTGGTAATATATAAAAACAAAAAAACTTTTATGTGCAACCTGGCAATAAGAATCAGTTTCTGAGCCAGATAAATTAAAGAACTGGGCCTAAACATAAAGCAATGGACAAATTATCTGAGTGCATACATTAACTGTATTAAAGGCATTAGTGCAATGGGGGTTGGAAGAAGTCTGAAGGATTGTCTGCCAAAGAGAAACCAACACCACTCTACCTTCAGTTAGAGGGGCTCACACCCAGCACTTCACTCTACTTGGTCTTACTCTCATAAAAGAGATTATTAAAGTCTGTCTCATTTCTAACATGGCTAAGCAAGTTTTCACACCCATTTTTTTTTTTAGCAGACAGGGTCTCACTATGTTGCCCAGGTTGGTCTCAAACTCCTGGGCTCAAGCGATCCTCCTGAGTAGCTGGGACAACAGGTGCGTGCCACTGCACCTAGCTTCACACATCTTTTATATTTTGAGTTTCCATTTTGATTCACACAAGTTTTTCATCTAAATCAGATACCATGATAATAAAAGTAATTATAGTAGTAACACTGGTAGTAATTATAGTAACTAAAGCATTTTACATCTATATGAACGAGCTATTTGGGAATTTGTTAAATTGATATCACAATTCTGAAAAATTCTGCCATTACAATCTTGAGGGTTTTCTCTGCTGAATTTTCCATTTGATTCATAAATTGATCTCACATTTTAAAATATTTTTCTTATGTTTCATAATAGTCCTTATTCATTCAACATTCAACCACAGAATATCCGTTTTATAGGGCCTTCAAGATGGTAGAATCATACACATGAATAGAGATTCTGGTACAAGCACCTCGTTTTACAGGTGAGGAAAACAATGTCTATAAATAGCTGTTGGTAAAGTGGGAACTGATGCCAGGGAAACAGCAGGTTTGAATCACCCCCAGGCCAATCCGGTGTTCCCCTGTGGCCATCAGACTGGGCCCGGGAGCTACCTGAGCACCTGACATCCCAGGCATTTGCTTGGGCCACCTGTTAAAGATTGACCCCTGTTCCCCAACGACAGATCTTATCATTGACTCTTCCTTCCAAGTCTGCAGTTTTTTTGTTTTTAAGTTGGATACATTTCGACCCACTCTACCATTGTGCCTCCATGTGTGATGCTGCTGCTCCTGCTCCATGGATTTCTCCTGTTCTTGGTTTTGCTGTGCATCCAACAGACACGTATTTGGTGCCTACTGTGTGCCAGATACTGCAGCTCATACAGTGGATTCCAAGGTAAGCTAGACAGACACCCTGCCTCTGGGAGCACTGTGTAGCAGATGAGACGTACGACCAGCAGGAGATGAGAACGCAGCGTGGTGAGGGTAGCGCGTGCACCAAAGGCTATGGGAGATTTGCTCATTGTTTGCTGCAACTTCTATTTCTTTCACTTTCTGCTTTTTCTTTCAGTTTCCTTGTCTTCTTGAAAAAGTATAAGTGTTTATCAAATAGCTTACAGCTAGTAATACCTTTTTTTATTTTGTCATACACCCTTATAGGCCAAGCATTGTAACGGGTATACAGAGATAAACCACACTGGCTGGGGAGATGCACCTGTCACTAAATAGCTACATGAGGTGTGCTGGGGGCTACGGCACCATGGGCAAGGCCCCGTGGGGTACACAGGAGAAGGGCCACCTCGGGAAGAGATGGGGACCAGGGCTCTTTTACACGAGACTTAAAGAATAAATAGGAGTTACTTAGACTGAGCGAGAAGGTTTTCCAGGCTGAGGGTAAAGGCTCCGTGGCAGGTGTTAGGGAATTTTTAGTTTACTAAGGCTGGGGCCCATCTGGTGCGAAGTGTGGACTGATGGCTTTTGTAAGCCAAGCTAAGGAGGACAGGAGTTAACTAGACTGCCTTGTCCAGCCCCTCTGGTGGTCCTGCACAGAACATGCATCCCTAACTCTCTGGCCTCTGGAGCCCTTTAAATTATAATATGCCGACAGCGCATGCCCAGGCACTCGTGAGAGAGAGAGCACCTATTGGAATACGAGTGGTCCCAGCTCTCAGAGGGTCTCCACTTTGCCCCCTGTTCATTCACATACCCACCCGCCTTCATCCTCATCCATCGAGTTTGGTCTTTTATAGTTTGCAG
Organism: Cheirogaleus major; assembly: GCA_963574435.1. Taxonomy (NCBI): domain Eukaryota; kingdom Metazoa; phylum Chordata; class Mammalia; order Primates; family Cheirogaleidae; genus Cheirogaleus; species Cheirogaleus major. The sequence goes on along the minus strand of CAUYPO010098064.1, from coordinate 5,285 downwards.
GTCTAATACTCAGACATCTCACAGTGGCTCTGCCAGCCTGCCAGGTGCCACCACCAAAGGGACAGCGAGTGGCGGGGCACTGCCCTGCTGCCTAAGTCAGTATGGGAAAGGGGGGCCCTGCTGAGCCCCTGGCCTTGTAGGACCCTGCAGCCTCTTTCTGGGGGCTCTCTCACACCTCCCCCCATCCTCTCCCTCTTTTGGTGGGATTGGTGGCGGTAGGGTAGGGCGGGGACACAGCTCTGGGTTGTCTAGAGACAGCCTCACATGTGGGCTTGATCCACTAAGGCCCCACTGGATTCGTGTTGTTGGGAACAAGCAGCAAGTGCTCCTTCACTGCAACCCTGCTTGGGGGGCAACCCGTGTCCAGTTAGAGGCTGGAAAACTGGTCCGAGGGCTCAGCCAGCAGGACACCCTCCCTGGGCACACGCCTCCTGCCGGCTGGCATGGACCTAAGGGGAGAGGTGCCCACAGAAGCTGGAATCAGGGATTTCATCATCTTTCTTTAGCTCCTCTGGAATGGAAAGGCTGGAAATCAGCAGGAGCCAGCCCAGCTGGGCAGGGCCTGACAGTCGTCTTCCTGACTGTGGGTGGCAGCACAGGCCACCCTGCAAGTCACAGGCATGCTCCCTGGCTCTTCCCAGAGGGGCGAGGTGGAAACTAAGTGCGGGACCCTTGTAATGTGCCTCGTGGAAGCTACAGCCAGCAGGTTCGCTAGTGCCATTTAAGCCTTAATCCCTGGCCAAGCATTTTCCAGTGCATTCTGTAATAAAAAGACGGCCCAATATTTCCAGGCATACCTCAGTGGGCTCCTGAAAGCCGCTCTCATCCGTGTGCAGGTCTGATCTGAGAGCTCACGCTGTCCTCATTGTTGTCACCCTTCTCCTCCCGTGGGTCGTGGCAGAGTGGCGTCCCAGCCACTGCTCCCCCACCGAGGATTGGATGTTGTCTCTCAAGCTGAAAAACTGAGGAAAGAAAACTGGTGTCTCCCCTCTCATCCTTCTGTCTTGGGAGGCCCCTCAGCCAAGATGGACAGACCTGTTTGACCTCCAAACCCTTCCACCTGTCACCGCAGCCCCAGCATTTGTACCAGCCCCAGCCAGAGCCCGCTAACCAGCAGCTGGCTCCCCAGTCATTTTGCTGGGAGGACTAGTTTATTGTCTAGTAACCCAGTCTGACCGTTGCAGGAAGAGGTCTGAGAGAGGAAATCCCACCCGAGGGTCACCGTAGGCCTCGAGGAGGTTATGCATTCACTGAGTTTGCGTTTACCGGGGCAAAGGAGGTTAGGATCTCTCCCCAGACCCACGTAGTCCCTGCCAGTGTGGACGGTGTGACGGCGTGGCCAGCGTGGTGGTCACCGTCCAGGCTGGAAGAGGAGGCCTGAGTTGCAGCCGGTGCATGGAATGCTACTGGCAGGGGGCAGATGCGGGGCAGAGGCCAGTGGAGCGGCAGCCGCCCCAGCACCCCTGCCTCTCCTGGTGGCGCTCCTGTCCCCACCCCGGCTCACAGGCCACGAGTCAGGCCACGTCTCCTCACGGCTCAGAAATGTGGGCCTGAGATCAGGATGATAAATACATTCATCTGCACCTGGGCATGGGCTGCACTCCCAGGAAGGTCCCCAAAGATGGAGCACAAAGGGCAGGGGGTGGGGGCCAGTGTGGCCCTGCAGCCAGTGCTCGTATTTTCCTACTCAACATCTATACCTGGGATCTGACTCGAGGACCCATAGCCGCTGCATCCATAGACCAAGGACCTGAAGATTCACACAGAGGCGGGGGAAGGGGGTTCATGTCACAGCTCATGGGCACACCTGCTTCTCCCATCCCGCCCTCCAGGATGGTGGAAGGTCCCCAGGGAGGGGAGCAGAGGGGGATCTGGTGGGAAAGACCAAGAACAGGCCAGGCAGCCTCGCCCACCTTCCCTGGCAGAGCAGCCGTGCTCTCAGCATCACTCTCCCAAGCACCCTCTGCATGGGGTGGGATGGGGGGAATCTGTCCAGAGGGGCAAAGCGTGGGGTCGTTGGGATGATTCAATATGCAAATGCCCGCCAGAGAGGCTAGGGCAAGTGAGGTGCTTAATAAACTAAAAAGTGAGCAAACAAGCTTCCTACCAAATCGGACACCTCCTAGATATTTCCCCCTTACTCAGGACAAACTTTCAGCTTTAATTAAGTTTGATGGGGGGAAAAAAAAAAATCAAAACCGTGATGCCCTCCCGGTAGGAAGCTGCCCTGGGGAAATGATCTCCCAGGCTGAGCCGCAGCTTGCAGGGGAGAGAGGGGGGTTGGGGTCAGCTGCTCTGCCTGGAGCCTCTGTGAGCTCCCTGCTGTCCCCTGCTGAACCTCTTCAGGGTCTAAATAAACAAGATCCAACGCAATCCATGAAAGAACCCTCAGAGTGTCTTTTCATCCTGGATTTAACAATTTCAAACTTTCATCTGATGTTTTTCAGAGGAAGGGGAGAAGGGTCTTAAACTCTTAATTAAAAAACAAAAAAACAGACCACTGCATCTTCTTTAGATCCTAGGCCTCTGGTCCTGGCCCTGGAGCCTTTGAGCCCTGAGAGTTTATTGTAAACATCAGTGTCGCCAAAACCCACAACTGAGCGCTGTTACTGGGAAGTGGGTGGGTGGGTGAATTTTTTTTTTTAAATTCCGTAAATAACGTGGCTGCTTCTTTCTGCATCTTTACTTTGCATGGGCTCTGAATTTACCCAGCTGGTCAATCTCTTTTATGGTAAATATGTGCCCATTTTATTAAAAGAACGGCCTCTTAAAATGCAGCTGGTAAGCTTCCTGTTTGCTAGTCCTCGCAGATTCCTTTTGCAACCAAAGCGGGCGTGTTACTTTGATAGTCATATGAAATAACCTTAACTTTGCCTGGGGATATTTATAACAAGACATGCAGAATTATTGCACCATAAAGCCTGCTTCACTGATTCTTGCTGATTAAAAACTTTAAAAAAAAAAAAAGGACTAATGTAATAAAAAACAAAAAGACTCAACAGCTGGAGTTCTGAAGACAGCCAAGCTGGAGCCGAGGTGGCTCGCCGTACCCTTTGTGACAACGCCTGCGGGTGGAGCGGCCGGGCAGCTGCAGTGGGGGCCCTTCCCCGAGGTGCTTCGCCACCACCCACCTGCCTTCCCGCCCCAAGCTGAGGCGGAGAAGGAACGGGCTGGGAGGGACCAGCTTGTCTCTGCCACGCCGGAGGCCAGTGCCAACTTTTGCTTTAGGAAAGACGAAGGCAGAGCAATCCCTGGTGTTAGGTGAGGCAAAGACTCCCACCCTGTCCCCAGGCAGACAGGCCAAACAGGACGGGGACATTTTTAATTGATGCCAGCACCTTGCAAGCATAAGCAGTTGGCAGAAGCTGGCAGAACCTTTATTCTTCCTTCCAAGGTGCGATGTACCAGGCACATCCTCAAGGGCGCTGTGAAATCGGCCCGGTGGGGTTGTTTACCTCTGGCTGCCAGCCAGAAGCGAACCGGTTTCATCAGGCCCTGAGCAGAGACGCCATGAGCACTGGCTGGTGCGTCCGGCCTTAATCCTCCTGTTCTTTCAGCGCTGCCTTCTCATGGCCGCTCCTATTGTGAGCTATCTCTGCGCCCTCGCCCACGCCTGCTCCACCCTCCCCTGGCCACACACACACACACACTCACACATACAGAACCCTTAATCCAGCAGGGTCACGGATTAGAGATCTCCCCGAACCTAGCTCAGGTGGAAAAACTGCTTGAAAAGATAAAGAAAAGCAAAGCCTCATCTTGTTCCTGAGGGGTGACCAATGAATATTGCCACACGTTGCCCCTGACGCTGATCTTACTCCATGATCGGGCCAGGGAAGGGCTGTGCTGCAGAGGCGCCCCTGCCTCGCCCATCGCCAATCCTGGGTGACCCTCACCAACCGTGTTTGATAATATCAGGTAGAACAAAAGAATAATGATTCAGGGAACATTCGTGTACTCAACACCCACTAGAACTAAAAGGCCACTGTTCTTCCCACCTTTGGAGTCTCCTGGTTCCCGTCCCCTTCTCTCTGCATGAAAGGTAATCCATCATCCTGAGCTGTGTGTTTACCGTCTCACCTTTCTTTGCATGTCCATCATGTGTCTTGGTATCTCTAACTGGAGTATTCCGTTTGCATGTCTCTGGGCTTTACCTGATGGATGAATGCCGGACATAGTCTTCAGCAACTCGCTTCCTGCCAACCAGGCTTCTGGGAAGCACCATTTTTGGCTGCAGATGAGAATCATTCAGTTTCGCTGCTGCCTTGAGTGTCCCATTGAATCGACACATTGGTTCTGATGGGTATTTGGGTTGTTTTCAGGTTTTTACTATTACAGATCTCCTTGCTATGCTATGTACATCCAAGACATGTCTCTTCATGCAAGACTTTCTCTAGAAGTGAGATTACTGGATTATACAATATGAACATCTTCAATTTTCCCAAGTGGCTAGGTCAGGCCAAGTGGGGTGGCTCACATCTATAATCTCAGCACTCTGGGAGGCCAAGTGGGAGGATCACTTGAGGCCAGGAGTTCAAGACCTGCCTGGGCAACAGAAGGAGACCAAAAGAAAAAAACATTAGCCGGATATAGTGGTGACTGCCTATAGTCCCAGCTATTAGGGAGGCTTGAGCCCAGGAACTCAAGGTTACAGTGAGCTATGATTGGGCCGCTGTACCCCAGTCTGGTTTATTTTGTTTCTTTCTTTCCAAAAAATAAAATAAAATAAATAAAAAAGCAAAAAAACAAAATGTCTGGATCAGTCTATATTCTGATAGGTAGGGAAGTAAGTGTACCACTTGTTTCGCATTCTTACCAACACTTGAGACTCCGTTTTTTTTTTTGAGACAGAGTCTCACTCTGTTGCCCAGGCTAGAGTACCATCAGCCTAGCGCACAGCAACCTCAAACTCCTGGGCTCAAGCGATCCTCCTGCCTCAGCCTCCCGAGTAGCTGGGACTACAGGCATGCACCACCATGCCCAGCTAATTTTTGCTGCATATTTTTAGTTGTCTAGCTAATTTTTTTCTATTTTTAGTAGAGATGGGGTCTCGCTCTTGCTCAGGCTGGTCTCGAACTCCTGAGCTCAAACGATCCTCCTGCCTCAGCCTCCCAGAGTGCCAGGATTACAGGCATGAGCCACCGCACCCGGCCCCAGCCTCCATTCTTAACCTTTCTCAATGTCATTACCAATTCCAAACTCCACCCCAATTCTAATGCCAATACAATCCTACATTCATACACAACTGTGATCCGAAACCCAACTCTGGAGTCGACAGCCACCAA
>CAUYPO010098063.1:0-11307 GCA_963574435.1 Cheirogaleus major | reverse complement strand
CCTGACACCCGATAAATGTTATTCCTATATGTGCACTTAGGTGTTGATCCATTAAACATGCAGTGCTTGTTTTTCCATTCTTGAGATACTTCACTTAGTAGAATGGGTTCCAGCTCTATCCAGGAAAATACAAGAGGTGCTATATCACCATTGTTTCTTAAAGCTGAACAGTACTCCATGGTATACATATGCCACATTTTAAAATGTAATTATTTCTATTGAATGATGGATGCTCACAATTAATAATGGACAAAATATTTTTAGTGAAAAGAGTTGCAGGTCTTAACAAATAGCATCTTTCCCTCGCTTCTTAGCACCTGCTATCTACTCACATTGGTAAAAAAAACATCTACATTACATTGGAAACTGATGGCCAAAATTTAAGTGGCACAAGATAATTTAGGGCCACCATAGGCTTGCAGATGGTAGGCTTAAAGGTTCTCTTCTGTCTTAAACTAAACTCAATGTTTGGCTGAATTGGCATGAAACCAGTTCTCCCTGGCCACCTATAGTAAATTACTAAAAACCTTATACAAGAGGTAGTCTTGGACAGACTTACTGGAAATGGTATTTCATTCTGGAATTTTTATTTTCAATCGTCTATCTCAAGGTATGTAGATGTCTAAGAAATGGCCCTTATATCTTTATCTCGTATCTTCCCTGAGGTTTTTATTTCCAGTGCCTTGAATCTCTCATACTTTCTTTTTCCTCCTACTTACTTAAATAAAATCCAGATTCCTCAAAGAATTTTGTAGGATTCCCAATATTACGGCAGCCTCATCTCCTGCCTTTCTGGTCCTCTCTGTCCAACATGCACTTCTCAGTTTCCAAACCTAACAACTTATTGTCTGGTAGCAAAAGTAATGTGTGATCAGAGTAAAACTGTAGAGAAAGCAGAGCAAGGAAACCAAGCACTCAGAGATAAATGGCTGAATGTCTAGAAGGAAGCTTGCTGGATCAAAGGGTATGCAAGTTTTTATAGCTTTTACATTACCAAATTGCCCTGCAAAATGGCTCTATTAATTTACACTCTGCCAACATGGTTAATGGGCTGCAGTGTAATTGTCTGTTTATCTATCTGTTTTCCTCATTAGGCTATAAGCTCTTCAAGGACTTTTTAATCCCTCAATGCCCAGCATCTAACATTTAGCCTGATAGAATAGGCACTCATTAACGCACTTCCCTTTCCCACCTCTAAATGCTTTGAAGCCCCAAACAAGTGAGGTAATATCATAGAAAATATAGAAAAATGATAAGATATAGCAAGTGGCAAAATGTTCCAGAATTCTTCCCTATAACTTATCACATTCATAAGCTCTTATATAAAGTTTAACATCTATGTTCTAACTCAAATATGCATAATGTAGTCTTTATTAATAGGCTGCTTTAGAAAACTCTATGGCAAGTATTAAGTTGAATTAGCATTGAATACTGAAGTTGCATAAATTTATAGGTGCATGTTTATAGATATTTTAAATAAATATCTTCCAAAATCCAACTATATTTGTAAATGACATTGGAGTTACTTCCTTTGGGGTAAAAATTTTGAAAGCATATTACTAAAGCAATCACTTTAAAATGTCATGTAAAATTATAGTTTCCTTTCTGGGAAAAAAATAAATAAATCTCTAAAAATCCTCTAGGAATGTGCCTACTTTGTGAAATTTTTAGTAAAGTTATAAAATAAATATTATGATGCTTTTCTTTGAGGAATAACAGCTTATAAAAATAAAGATCCAAGATTACTTAAAACATAACTGGAACAATCATCTATATTTTAAAGAAATGCATATATGGTAAGTTTAAAAAGATTTAATGAAACATGAGCCAGAATTGATAAATTTACATTATGCATATTTTTACAAAAAGATGAGCATATAAAGATATGTTAAAATACAATAAGACACCTGCTATGATGGAGATTAAAAACAAAATTCTGTGGGGAAAAGAGGAGTAAACACTTCACCTTACAATGAATTCATATGTCAAGGTCCAGTTGAGATGTCATTTACATTTCAAAAATTTTTCTAATGATCCCAACTGGGAATGATGCTCTTAACTACTTGAGTAATTTAGCTGCACCTCTTCTTACATAAAAAACATTTATTGTGCATGTGCAATATGCCAAGTACATAGGCATGGACAAATACTTCAAGCTGATAAAGAACTTTAATGTTTTGTGCTACAGATTTTATATATAACAATTCCAGTTTAGTCCATGCTTTGTAAATATTTACATATATTTTATGTATGTATAAGTAACCTTGAAAATATTTATTGTTTTTATTTTATACTATGTTTAATATATCTTTGAATGAATACATAATTGATAAGTAATAAATTTAGGTGTTTAATTATTCATAGAGAGCCAAGTTATATAATTTACAAAACAGTGGATCTAAGCCACAATCACCAGACATTGGAAAAATATTTGGCAAAACCATAGTGGGTCAAAAGTAGGAGAGGGGCAATATGGTGAGAAGTGTTAAAGTGGTTAAGAAATGGTTAAAGAAAAAAATATTTTAATCGTATGACTTTGAACAAGAACATAGATCTAAACTGTGTCTCTTGATGTATTTCTAGTTTTCATTACTGGCTGGCTCTAAGTAATGAAGAAAATGTCCTTTTTAGGATTAGTGTTTCTAATGAAGGTATGCCTACCCAACTAAGATATGCATTAGGCTTAATTTAAGCTTCCTCATTGATAAAATGTAAGAAACTATCAATCCATGAGTGATATAATCCAAATTGATATCTTCAATAGCACTTTTCTTACATTGACACTGGAATAGTAGTCTTAGTGTAGTATTATTGGAATTTTTAAATTAGTAAAATAACAGCAAATATGAAGCACTATGAGGTTCTTTTAGGGACATGAAACAAGTACCAAAGTGCTTGATTGGACTAGTTTGGGGAAAAGATAGAAAGGTAACAGTAAATAAAATGAAGAGAGAGAGAAAAAAGTGAGCCACCAAATGTGCATGAAGAGAGATGAGATTTATGCCAGTGATGCAGCTGGTTGGTGTATTCACAGCTCAGTTGGCTTTTAGTCATGAGAAAGTCATTGTCTCATTTTTTTCATTTATGAGAACATGTAGAAGGTTCTGCGCAGTTCTTTTAATGGGAATGTGATTGAAATAGTTCTTTGTGCATTCTCACAATATGAATAAAATATTGAATTTGACTGAAATAAAATTATCATAGCCATGCCAAGGTTTAGGGGTTTTTAAGTTGGCAAAAGTGTTCATGTCTGTCTGTATCAATACATTTTATTCTAACAGTTTTTCTGGCTTTTAGAATGTGGTCTTGCTTTGGACTTCAAAGGGTGTGATTGGAATAACTGGAAGACCTACTGGAATGGCAACATCATGTTGTGGGAAAGGTACAAAAATCCAAGCTTGGACACTAAGAAGTTGGGAAGAGCTTAACAAAAGCAGGGTGGTATGCGTAGGATTGATGAAGCTCGGTTATTGCTGGAGGAAACACGTCTAGTGGCTGTCCGTGGTGGAGATCCCAGTGGCTGTTTCCTAGTTAAGTTTTGCAACATTTGGGAAGTATCTGGCTTAAGGTAATAAAATTTTATTCTGACCTTGCAAAGTTTAGCTGTATTGAAGCATTATGTAGATTCTGTCCCTATTCCTCTTGTTCTGAGTGATAACTAGCAAAATAGGGGTGAAGTAGACTACCCATTAAAATTGAAACTCATCTCTCCTTCATTGCATTTCTATGTAATTACAAACCTCTTTTAACATTGATTGACAGGCATGCAATGACTTCTGTAGACAGCTTGATATTCATATATTGCCATTTTGAGTGTCTCTAATCATTGTTTTTAGGTCTTTTTCTTACTTTTATCTTCAAACTATTTTGCTAATACAATTTAGCATACTGGAAATGTGATCCTCAAACTTCAATTCTAGTCAGTCCATTGTGTTATCCGAGAAAGCAGATATTGCATGATTAATTTTAAATTATACTTTCTTTTGATATATGTGGAATGCATGTTTCTACCTGGACCTACTATGTAAACATTTTTTGAACCACTGAATCATATTCTAAGTTAATTTCCTATAAAAGTTTGTGCACAGACATATGATACATTCGTGATTCACTTTTCTTTTTAACTCAAGAATAATTAGAATGCATGTTTCCAAAGTGGAAGAGTCCAAATATTTAGACGCTGGAATATCTGGTTAGGAATCAGAAATCATCAAAAATATATTCTAAATTTAAAATATGATGAACACAACCCATATGCCATGTATAATCTGAAATTTATTTAGTTTCAAATATATTCATTTGACTTACTAAAAATTATATTTTTGTTTTTAATATGAAAATAAGATGAGAACACCAAAGTAAAACATAGCAATAATATATGAAATTCAATTTGAATAAATATAGTCAAGAGTGATCTCAACATGACAATAGTTAGTAGCTTTGGTATTTAAGTATATACCTAAAAATAATTTTTACACTTAAGAATCAAAGTGCTATGAGTTAATTAATAGGAGATTAGAGAATTGAAGATGGAAAGTTAGTGAACACAGAGATTATGCCCACTAGAATTATTTATGACTCTGAATTTGAGATGATTCTATCTTATGTGCTATATAATATTTGGATTTGAACACTTCACTGATACTGATACCTCTTATCAGAGAAGATAGCTGCATTGACCTTCAGAGTAAAGAGATAATTTGGGAGAAATTATTGCAACACTTCAGTGATCCTTCTAAATACATCTTTCACTGTAATGAAAGAGCCTCTGTGGGAAATTGGTGACTTCATGATATGATTTTGAATCTTTAGTTTCTGAAATGATACAAGCTTATTGAATTCACAAAGGATGGGATCATAATGCCAGATATAACTTCTAGGTTTAATAATTAGGTTAGTTTGCTCATTGTGTGTAGAACTAAGAAAATTACAGTTGATTTCAAAGGGTAGCAAGATTTTCCATCTAAAACTAAAAATATGATTAGCCCACAAATGAACTTAACTGGATCTAACTACCAAGATGGCACCAGGACATTCTGACTGCTGTGGCTTATGGGTAGCAGGGCATCCAGAGACCCCTCCATAGCATAATTTACTTGACCTGTGTAAAGCACCTGACAGCAAAACAAAACAAAGAATGCCTTAAAACATCTTAAACCTTATGAGTCAATATTAGACAGCCCTTTCTGTTTTTCTGTTCCTTGGTTTCAGATATTTCAGCATCTATTAAACAGATGAGTCTTACTAGAGAAACCAACAAGTGTAGTACATGATTTTTGGGCCATTTTTTTCCAAGTTGAGGGCACTTTGCCTGATCAATTTCCAATTATTTATAAAGTAGAAGATATTAACCAGTCAGTACAATTTTATGAAGCTTTTTTTTATGTTGCATATCATAAAGATCCAGGAAAGATTTGGGATATGGAAGTCATTTATATTTTTGAATGAAGTAGAATATTTTCCAAGACTGCTGAATACAGCCTATTAGATATGCATAACATGAAAATCATCATTGGTTACTACACATATAATGCCTGTTGGCATAGCTCTTAGGTGTAAGAGATTTCCTTTTGGTAGTGTCCCTGGGCAAAAGGTCACCTTGTGTCCAGGAGATTAAAACAAATATTATTCCTTCTATATATAGAAGACAAGTTAGTCTTGGAAAACACTTCTTAATTATCTGATCATGTGGCTAGAACATGCTGGCTGATAATTATTGAGACTACTCTATCACCTGAAAACTATAAATCTCCCCTGGGACCTGTCTGAGGTACAATACATTCTTCTATCAGATGCTTTTGGTCATAAGTTTCTCCTTGAAGTTGACAGGAACATAAAAACTATATGACATTTAATTTTTCCTGGAAGAAATACTTATATTTTCAGAACACATAGCCCCTAATTAGAGTAAATTACTCCTGATGGAATAAGCATTCTGCAGAAGCAGGCAAGAAACCAAATTTAATTTCCCAGTGCCATAGGGAGGTCTTGACTATTCAAAAACTGTCTCTAAATCTTAGGAACTGTGCTTTCAAGGACTAAGCTAATAGAACTGAGCAGGAAATAAGCCTGATTAGCATTTTGTAAGTAATTTTGAGCACAAAAGATATATTTACAATAATAGCCAAGACTTATCATCTACAATTGAACTTGACACTAGCAAAAAGAAAAAAGTAAATTGAATCCATTAAAATGACATCAAATAAATTATGATATTCATTTTCTTGTACGCTGCTTATCACTTTTTAATTTTTAAAAATATGGTTGATATCTCTAGATCCTAATAAGGGGAATGGGTTAGCATTGATTTGGATAACTTATGAAACATTTATATACTTACTGTTCACTTATTGTTCTTAATTCATAACACAGCTTTCTCAAGGCCTCTTTCTTTAATAGCACCTGTCAATCGTTGCCATCTATAATAAGGACGCCTGAGAGGGGACAAAATTGTTTTTTCCCAAACAATTTAAAAGTATAACCTCTGGCTTTTTTCTAAGGAATAATTTTGCATCCTTCCACTTGGCACAGGGTATTAGAAGTGATTTTGTGGTTAGAAACTCATCGATGGTGCTCAGTAAATGCAAATCTAATAACCATATTATTCACCAGTTTTGCAAAGGAAATGAGTTTTTATGGAGCTATGGCTATAATGAAAGGAACAAAAAACACTTTTTAGTAGAATTTTAATATAGACTTTCCCCCTTCCTTATGACATGTACTAGATATTGCTAAGATTACACTGTCAGGGGTGTTTGTGGTACTTTATAATAAAGGTGAATTCATGGAATAGAATAAGGCTTCACTTTCTGTTGAGCACCTGTTCTCATCTTGAATTTTCAAAAGCAGTGAAAAGTCAAAGGTGTCCTTTTTCCCGAGCCCCATGAGGAAAACTTTGCCATTTAATAACCACGGTCTGCTTTTCTGTCTCTACTGGGAGTTTACCATGTCCACATGGACTCGCTCCTCTAAACAATGATCTGTGCCTCTTGCTTTTACTAAGGGTGATCTGTAAAGGCTTATTTCTACCAACAAATCACACATACCACTGTTTTGAAGAAACCAGTGATTCAGTGACGTTCATAAGATATAACCATACTATTCTGTAGAAGCATCAAACTACAAAAAAAAAAAAAAATTCTATGCAGGAGAAAAAAAATAGATGGCTTTGGCAGAGAAACTAAAGCATCTGGAAATTGAGATGATTACAGTAAAACCAGTTATCACTTCAGTGACCAAAGTATTTTCACATATGCTAGCTGTCTGTCTTACAGAACTAGGCATCTTACAATTCCACAGGCTGTGTCCTAAATATTTGCTGTGGTTCCCGATGGTTTCTATGCCAACAGCAGATTATTGTATTGCACCAGAACTAATCTCTCCCTTCTCCAAGCCAAGAGGATACTTTATTCATATCTCCTTTTTGATATTTGACTCTGTAGGTTTATATTATATTATTTGTGTACATATTTTATATCCTCTACTAAAAACTATTAAAGTAAAGAACTTGTACATTACTTTGCATTCCTTCAGTAAATTGTTTACATGATCAATAAATATTTGTTGATGAATGAGTGACTAGGTTTGTGGGTCCAGTTTTGAGTCAAGGACAGATGCATGTAGGTTGTTACACTGAGTGTCTTTTGTTGTTACCCAAAGGAATGCCATAGTGTGATAGTTCTTGGGTGAAAATTTAGAATGTGGGTCAGGACCATTTTACTTTTGCTCTCTAAGCTCGTCTGTGTGTATGATTTCTATTCATAACATCCATCAGTAATTTGTACCAGACTGCTTTGCTAGCTAGCACATAACAAGTGAGTATGGAGTTTTCCATTAGAAATTTTACTTAAATTTTTTACTTAAAAAAGTTATATTTTGTAGGGAAAAAAACTTTTTCTTATTCTTTTCCTCTGCTACTTAATTCCTAATCCTTTGTACAATTTTCTTTTTCTAATACTATAACAGTGACTCAATTTCTTGACTACTGATTTGTATTTGCCATATTTTATTACATAATTGGAAAAATTAAAAATAATGCAAAAATCTAAAATTATTAGTGAGGCATGTGTTCTCTGTTAGTTAAATTTACTACATTAAGCCCTGTAACAATAGTAGGACATTTAAAAAGATACAAAAAGTCTCTCTCTCTCTCTCTCTCTCTCCCTGCCCCTACTGAAGAAAAAATGAAAAAAAATTTAAATGAAAATATACAAAAGGGAGAAAAAACTAAAATATGGACCTGTCAGTGGAAATACAAAGATGTAGTGAAGTGTAGAGTTACATAATGAGTGCCTTGCCTGGGCCACCAGGGGATTGGACTCGCTTGAAGCTCTGACATGTGGGGGGGGGGGAGGGGCAATGTATGTAACCCTAACAACATTTGTACCCCCATGATATGATGAAATAAAAGCAAAAAAAAAAAAAATAATAATAATAAAAAAAAAAGATGTAGTAAAAAAAATGCATTTAAATATAGAAATAATATTAACAACTAAAAAAACTCCCATATTCTCAGGCAGCTGTTGATAAGTATACCACACTTTTAGTCTTACTGTCTTAATGTTCACAACATACACTGCCACATGTATTTTATCATTCAAAATGTACTTGAAGTAGGAGTCAGAAAAGCAAACTATGCTGATGTTATTATATTTAGTAATGTTTTATGCCACAAATCCACTGCCAGCAAAGATTTTCCCATTTTGTTTCAGATGTTGGTGAGGTTACTCTGTTTGGTTTTCATTCTGTATATTTCTATTAACATCTGAACCTCAGGAGAAATTACTTTAAATTGGCATTTGCTTCTGGCCCGTGCAATATGCTTATTCTCTGTCTTGTGATCCTTCATCTGTCTGAAAAAGATTTGCTCAATGAAGTCCCCCTGCAGAAATACAGCACTGATCACCAGGTGTTTGATACAATGGAATGAAACAGTTGAATTTGTCTCTATACAATTTAAAATTGTTTGCTTCTTGAAAATATGTACACCTTGTTCATCAACCATTTATATTATAGACACACACACACACACACACACACAACAGATACGCTAAGCCATTCCCATACTTTGAAGAAGCATATCTATAAGTCACACGAATACTTGGTCTAGAATGAATGTAGACATGAGAAGACCCAACCCAAGCATTCTAAAAAGTAATTATAGTGGTGGTATCTTGCCTAACGGGTAGCAAGTTTAGTGATAGCACTTTGAAAATCACAGGCCTATATTCTAACCTAACCTTTTATGAATTTTATAAATACTATTCCATGAGCACATATGGATTTAATAAACAAGGATAAAGGCCAGATAGTCTGTTAGTATGGATCTGAAGTTGAACACTGGTCACATGTGCTCTCTAATTCTATAAATACCTATTTGCCATAGATATTAAAATTTAAAATCCATTTTGCCATTTAGTTACTCACATAATTAATTAGCAATACAATGCAAAAGAAAAAATTAGACATTCCTAATTTAAATCATTTTTGTCCATAACAGCACATTGTTTTATATGTAAAATGCATATTATATAATCACATGATGCAGATATAGGTACAGATATAGATATCAAGAGACAGACACAAAGATTTCATTCTTCTGTAATCTGCTTCTTTCTGTCAACAGCATATCATTAACTTCTTCATAATCATAAATCAAAATCTATATTGAATGATGGCTTTTAAAATCTGTAAAATTTCACTAAAAAGATATGTTCTTTATGAGCTATTTAGCCTCTTTATTAACTAGGTAGGAAAGCTGTTTTCTGTTTGCCATTATAATAAACAGCACTCTGATAATCATGTACAAACATGTTTGAACATATTTATGACTATTTCTTAAGGAAAATTCCAAAATATAAACTTGTAAATGTAACATATAATTGTTAAAAATATATACCTTTTTTAAAGCTTTTTATACATGTTGTCATATGGGCCTGCAGCAGCATGTAAGAAATATCCAAACCTTTGCCAGTGTTATCTATTAAAATCTTTTGTGTTTTACCAATTTGTCAAAGAAAGCATTTTTATTTAATTTACTATTAAAAAATTATTGGTGCTGTAGAAATATCTGAAACCATCTATTAATGCCTCTTTCATTTGTATTAGAAAATTAAGGTCATCATATTGGCTCTAGTCTCACAGAGTTTGCCAACAACAGAAACCACCAGGTAAAGACCTCTCTGATTTCTGTTAAATCAAATCTTCCATATACCCTATTTTTACAATGATTAGTTGAGCATGAGTACAAATGTTAATATATATCTATTCTTTATTTCACTTAAAAATTCTTCTCACACATTTAGTTACTTCGAAGTGCTTTAGTACGTTAGAGATTCTTATTTATTTGTCAAATATTTTGCGTCTCACTTTTAGCTCTATGTACTATAAAAATTTGCTAAGTATTTGTTACATTTGATATAAAGTTGAACAGGACAATCCAAAGGCCAAGCTCTCTTTACAGTACCTCTTCAAGGATTCCAGGTGAGCCACTGCACCTGCCTGACAAAGCTGTTTTCAACTCTCTTGTGGTCAAGTTGTCCTATCAGCTTTGAATCCAGCATTACTATTATTCAGCTGATGCTTCTACTCAACCACAAGAATTTTCCAATAGACATTATCAAATGCCATGTGGAAACCAGTGTCTAATGGAAAAGCAATTCAAATAAGTCAGAAAATCTGGGCTTTTTGGCTGGGCATGTTGGCTCACTCCTGTACTCCTAGCACTTTGGGAAGCTGAAGCAAGAGGATTGCTTGAGCTCAGGAGTTCAAAACCAGCCTGAGCAAAAGCAAGACCCCGTCTCTACTAACAAGAGAAAAATCAGTCGGGCAGGGTGGCGCATGCCTGTAGTCCCAGCTACTTAGGAGGCTAAAGCAGGAGGATCGCTTGAGCCTAGTTTGAGGTTGCTGTGACCTATCATGATGCCACCGCACTCTAGTGGCGGGGTACAGAGTGAGACTCCATCTCTTAAAAACAAACAAACAAAAAACCAGAAGAAAGAAAAGAAAATCTGGGCTTTTACTTCCACTGTTGACTGGCTGGTTAATTTTCTTACTGAGTTTCAGTCTTCATCTCTAAAATATAGGACCTCTTATTTATTTATTTATTGATTGATTTATTTGATTTCAGTATATTATGGGGGTACAAATATGGTTATGCATATCAATTTTTTGTGTGTCTTTAGACATAATCTGTGTACACTTAAGCAAATACAGAGGCACACTTTAGTAACAAATGATAGCAGATCCATTACTCTGATCCTTGTCTTTTTCACTTAACAATGTATCTTTCAGATAATACCATGTAAG
>CAUYPO010098060.1:0-42742 GCA_963574435.1 Cheirogaleus major | reverse complement strand
GAAAAACAAGCACCACATGTACTCACCAGCAAATTGGTATTAACGGATCAACACCTAAGTGGACATGTAGGAATAACATTTGTCGGGTGTTGGGCGGGTGGGAGGGGGAGGAGGGGATGGGTATATACAAACATAATGAGTGAGATGTGCAACATATGGGGGATGGTCATGCTTGAGGCTCTGCCTCAAGGGGGGAGGGGGGCATGGGCAATATACATAACCATAATATTTGTACCCCCATAATATGCTGAAATAAAAAAAATAATAATAATTTAAAAAAAAGAGTTGGTGGTATTAATAATGTTTTGGGGTTTAAGTTGGGCGCTGGATTCTCAGGTTTTTGATTTATTATTATGCTTTATAATATAGCTGATGAATAATTTTTTGTATGAATCAATTGTTATTTGGCCCACTGGCCAAATCTAGCCTGAGGACTGTTTTGGTACCATCTTCAAGCTAAGAGTGGTTTTCCCATTTTGAAATGGTTGAAAAAATCAAAAGAAGAAAATTTCATGACATATGAACATAATATGAAATTCAAATTTCAGTGCCAGGAAAGCGTTAGGAGAACACATTTACTCGTTTACAGACGTCTATGGCTGTTTTTGTACTACAACAGCACAACTGAGCATTTGCAACAGAGACCAACTATACAGGCTGCAAAACTTAAAATATTTACGATCTGGCCTTGTATGGAAAAATTTGCTGAGCCTTTAAATATTATATTGAAGAAGAAAGATTTTGAAAACTATCTTTAAAAAAGAGTCAAATGCAGTAATCCAAAGAGTTCTTCTAGGGAATGGTCAGCGTCTGGGTTGATCGGATCTCTTATTTCCGTCTGCTCTGCCAAGATGACCTCCAGGTGCTTGGGGGCAGGTGAGCCTGGGTGGCCTGAGTCGTCTGGAGGGAATGTGTCCCTGTTTCTGCAGCTTGTCCTGGTATCATGGTTCCTTGGGTTGCTGCCAGTCTCTGTGGCGGAAGCTCACGGCCAAGTGGACTCAGCTCAGCCAGAGCCTGACCACTCATCCACTCTCTCCTTAGCTTTGGGCCTCTTTGAGCCAACACCCTATCCCCCCCACCTCCCCCCCAGTGGCTGCCACATCCTCCACCGGCCCTCTGGCCTGAGCAGTCCTCCTTCCACCCTGGGCTCTGCAAAGGGTCACGCTGCCCTCACTGCCACCGGCCCCCTGCCAGACACTGCTAGATTTCAATTCAGCCGCCTTCTGAGTCCCACCTTGTGAGGCCAGGGGAACTGCCGGGTCGCATCCTTACCACACAGGGAACAGGAGGAGCAGGGGAAAGCAGGAAGCCCAGGCCACCTTGGACTCGTCAACTTGCTGTTCCACGCTCATTTCCAGGTGACCACCCCTGGCTGTGGTCAAGTCAGCCAGAGAGAAGGATCCAGCGTCTTAAATGGGGGTTGGTGTGCAGAGAGCTCTTCTCTCCTTGGGCTCCCCCACCCCTGTCTGACACAACGCCCCCATCTCCTGGCCAAGACCCAAGGTGGGAAGTTAAGACACAAACAGACACCTGCTTTTCTCTCCCCCTCTCGATCAAGTAAGTGCATGCCGCCACCATAACTTCAAGGCTTGGATCTGGGGAAGGAGGCTGCACACAGCACATGATTTAAGGGGTAAAATAAAAATGTACCTATTTCTGCAGGGAACTGCAGAGAGGAGACTATGTTGCCCAGAATAAGAGGTGCCATCCTCTTGGCCCCCATCACTTTTCATTCACTGTCCTGGACCTTCTGAGGCTGGGCTGCATTTTTGGACTTTGGATTCCATGAAATCCCCGCCCCCTACCCCCCATAACAAATCCCATTGTTTTGCTTAGAGGGCCCCATTACCATTTTATTTGAGTTTCTCTTACTTTCAATGAAGAGCCTACCTATACCAACCCACCTCTTAAAGAATTCTGAAGTGTATTCACGTCCTTTAGTAGAAGTTTCCTTGATTGGGGAAGGGGAGAAAAATTTTGCCCAAACAAATATTTCACTGTTGATTATGTCTTTAAACACCCTCCCCTCCCCAAACGCACATGCATTTACTCAGACATTTAGGCCAAAAATGAAAGTCAGCCTCTCTTCTTCATCTTCAATTCTTCAAGGGTGTTGAGTGATTTTTAAAGTAGACAGTCTGGGAGGAATACTGAAGCAGATTAAAGTGTGTTTACTCAATGGACTAACGTGCAGACGGATGAAAGACAAACAAGAAGGTTGGCTCACGGTAGCGAGTAACAGCAGCCACTGTCTCTGCAGACTCTACTGCGCATGCGGACCGGGTTGGATTTGTTACACGTTTTAGCTCATTTGATCCCATCGGCACTGTGATCTGGCTATTATGGGTCCCATTATACAGATTAGGAAACTGGGGCAGAGAGATGTGCTACGATTTGCACAACTAGATTTTACAACTAGTGCTGGAGCATCCCAAATTGGAAGCCAGGCTCCCCTGGTACCAAACCCTCAGCCCCTAACCACAGGGCTATGTTGTATACTTAAAAGCTGTGGTCCCTGACCACCAGGCCGTGGACCCGTCGGTGGCCTGTTAGAGACCAAGCCGCAGAGCTCAGTGGCTCCCCCTGCACCGCCCCCTTACTCTGGTCTGTTGAAAATTGTCTTCCATGAAATTTAGGCAGTGGGGGTGAGGTGGGGGTAACCAAGGCAGGAGGGGAGCGGTGGGCTAGCAGGTGAAGCTTCATCTGTATTTCCAGCTGCTCCCCATCACTTGCATCACCGCCTCCCCAACCAGCTCCCCTCCACCCCACTCCTGCCCTGTCCGTGGAAAAATTGTCTTCCATGAAATCCCTGGTGCCCAAAAGGTTGGGGACCGCTGCTTAAAAGTATATGATACCAGGGGTCCAAAAACTATGACCCTCAGCCACTTGTTTTTGTAAAAAGGTTTCCTTGGGACAGAGCACACTCATTAGTTTACATAATCTATGGCTGCTTTTGTACTACAGTGACAGATTTGAGTAGTGCAGCAGAGAACACATGGCCTGCAAAATCTCAAATATTTACTATGTGGCCCTTTACAGAGAAAGCTTGTTGACCCCCTGGTATATTCAATATTTTATCAAGTGTAAAAAAGCAAACTTCAAAACCATAACTATATTGCTTCCCCTCCCATAATGTACATGGATAATGGTTAAACAAGACCAGAAAGAAATGTATATATATGTTTAAGCAAATAAATTAATGATGTAGTTTTCTTTCTGAGGGATAGGGAGTTGTTCTAAAGTTGTTCTAATAATAAATAAAATTTCAGATTAAAAAGTTAATTGAATTATTTAAAAACTACAACCACATTTGGAACATCTCTGCTTGCTTTGAATGGTGTTTGCAAGACACACGAGTGTTTTTTCCTTGGACTGAAACTCAAGCCTCCTGAGAGATCAGCTGGTTCTTACTAACTTGTCAGGACAAAGAAGAATTCAGGGTGCCTCAAAAAGCAAATCATTGCAAATTGTGGGAAACAGATCAAAATCTCTTGTCGCCTGGGAAATTTGAAAGCTTCTATTGCCTTGAAATTAGGTGCTTTGAGTTTCTCAAGGATAACCTGGGAGCAGAGCTGGGGGTGGGTGGTCAGGAGGAGAGGTGGGCAAAACAGCCCCAAAGGCATTTTGGGGTACTTCCTCCTTAGCCTGTGTCGCTGTGGCTTGGGAGGAGTGTACGTGTGTGCAGAGAGAGTCAACGCAAAGTCATCGAGAACCCAGATCGTGCTCCCAGTTAGCTTGCTCTGGGAAGTGATGTCGCTGATGATGCATTCGAAAAATCGTAGAAATAATAGGGCTCTCTTGCTGAGTTGATAAGAAGAAATAAGTGAAATCATGCCATAAAATATCCAGAACAGGGCCTGGGACAGATACTGCTTTTTATTACTTTTGAACTTTGGTACCCATCTCAGTTCGCAAACTCGGGTTAGCAGCACACGCCACATTCCTTTATGTGCGGTAAACCGGTGTTTCCCAACGTGCATGCTGCTCAGTGATTTTAAGTGGGAGTAGTCCACGGACCTCAGTTTATGCAATGCTGACTCAAGTGGAGAGAAATGTATTCCCTCTTCCGTTCTCGCGCAGTCCTTCAAGGACACGGTCTCCCTCGAGTGCCAGCCTGTCCCAACACGTCTCTGACACTTACGCATCTCTCGCCGTGCGAGGGAGGACAGGCTTCAGGGAGGAGAAAGTACTTAGCTAGAGCCTCGGAACGCTGCTTGGCTCTCATCAAATATCACTTTTACAGTCACCTTCTGTTCAAGGCAATTAACACCGGTTTTCCACTTTTATTAGTGGCATGAAATTCCCTTAAAAATAACTTTACCTAAATGAAACAGTAATAAGAATTCAAAGAAAATATTGGCTAAATGTTAGAACAGTTGGTTTATTCTCATAAAGCTTAGAGTATATGAGGTAGTGTGTGGTTAAAGTAAAAATCCTGACGTTGGGGCTGCCAGATTTAGTGACCTAAATACAGGACACCCAGTTACATTTGAATTTTACATAAACAAAAATAACTTTATAGTATAAGTATGTCCAAAATATTGAGGAGTAGGGGGTGATCTGGAGCGAGACAAATAGTCCAGAAAAGCTTGTCCAGTTCATTTCTTCTTAGCAATATTCATGGCACACTTGTACTAAAAAATTATTTGTTATTTGTCTGAAATTCAAATTTAACTGGACAATCCTGTATTTATCTGGCAACTCTACTTGCAGGTGGTTTGCAAAGGACCAAAAGTTGGAAATGCTGTGCTAAGTCCACCTCACTTCTGGTCTGAGCCATGAACCTCTGTCATGGTTGGGGATAATTGGGCCCAGACTCCTGGGTTGTACCGAGATGTTGGGGTCTAGAATTTTAGGCAACACCAGTACCTAGTCACTGAATTTTAGTCACTGGTACCGGTCACCCAAAAAAAGCCCGTTGTCTCAGCCCACAGGGTCCCTTCAGACACTGAAGTCCCCTCCCATGCCTGGGGCAGGGGACGTTGGCTGAGACAGGGCGCTAAGGTGACTGGGGAGTCTCCTTTGAGCCCTACCTTGTCCTCAGGGCACTGCGGGGGAGGGGCAGGAAGCAACGCACAAAACTCTCTTCTCTTACCCAGCTTGGGGACACTTCTTCTTAGTCTAGGAAAATCCCAATCCTTTGCAAATGGGCCATGACTTTGCGAAATAAGAGCCAGGAGGTCCTGCCTCAAAACTATGCAAAAATAAAGTCTTGAAGAGCCTGATCTTCGTTTGAATGGGAGTGGGGGGTGGAGGAGGAGGTGAGAAGACGCAGGAAGAGACATAAATTAATGCCTGACGCAGCCAGCCTCCCAGAGCCGATTGCACTCCCTGGTCCCATCTCCAGCCAACACCGAATGACAACCAAAGGGGGACCCCCTGCATCACAGCAGAGCAGGGGACAGCTTTTTCTGCCACGTCCAGCTGCCTGAGTTTTCCCCCTGGATGTGCCTGTCGTAGAGATGGTGCCTCCCTTTATCTCACGGGAACAAGGACTCAGGAGTCAGATCACCTGGGTTTGGACCCCAGCGCCATCATTTGTTAGCTGAGTGACATTGCGTAAGCTCTCAACCTCTCTGGGACTCAGTTCCCTTACCTGTAAAATATGGTTCCAGCCTCCTACACTTGCTTATCATGAGCATTAAATGAGTTAACACACTGAGGGAACTTAGAACAGTGCCTGGCACGTGCCCAAATATTTTATTTGTGTTAAATGTTTTTGTCATCTCCTGTGCCAAAATACTTTCAGGTCACCTTTCCGGGGGCCCTAGATATCATTTTACCTAATGTCTTTTGGTCTGTTAACAATAAACACACATATGATTTTTTTTTAACAGATTGTAAGCATTTGCACATCCAGCAAATTGGTGAGTGTGCAAAATAACTCTGCTAGGTGGGGACTGCTATTCCCATTTCATACATGAGAAAACTGAGGCTAAAAGAGGTATATCATTTATTACTATGTAACAAATCACAAAACATATGGGCATGAAACAGTGGTTTCTCCTTTCTCACGGTTCTGAAGGTCAGTGGAGCAGTTTCTCTGCCAGTTTCACTGGGGGTCATTTATGTGCTGAATGAAGCTGGGATTGGGCTGAAACAGACCAAACAGTCTCCATCTTGCACCTGGCTGGCCGTTGACAGGGACTCCTCAATTCCTGGATCAAGCGACTCATGCCCTCGTGGGCTAGACGAGCTGCCTCATGTTGTAGTCTCAAGGTTGCAAGAAGGGGAAGGCAGAGGCTTCAAGCCTCTTAGGACTGAAGCTCTGGAACTCACACAATGGCATTTCCACCACATTATATGGGTTAATCAAGTCACCGTGTCAAGCCCAGATTCAAAGGGGTGGAGAAAGAGATCCCACCTCTGGAGGAGAGAAGCCCAGAGTCACATCCCAAAGGGGTGTGCATACTGGACGGGAGGAATCTGTGCCCGTAAGGTAGCTCTTTTGACCAGGGTCCACGACAAGGGAGAGGTAAAGAGAGATGGGAAAGCCACAAGCAGGCAACGTCTGGGAAAGTACGTTAGAGAAGAGGCAGAGGCTTGCAGTCCAGACGAAGTTCTGAAAGACGTGTCTGGTGTAGTTTGTAGCCAGATCTGGGGGTTTGCTGTGGCTTCCATGCCCGTGTGCAACTTGGGCCGGTGTCCCAGTGGGGAGACAGTCCCTGGATTCCAGTTTCTCTGTGCCTGGGCTGAGAACACTGATTTTTCAAGAAGCGCTAACTTTTTAGTGTTCAAATTTCCTTTTCAATGAAAAGGTTTTCTTCCCTCAGCAACCTTTAGTCATTCAGCAAACACTTTTTGGGCTTTGAATATAAACTTTAGGACAATGTTTACCTCTAGCTCAAATGCTTCCCTGAATTCCAGATTCAGTCCCTACTGTCTGCTCAGCATCTCCTACTGCGTGTCTAAGGGGCATTTCAAACTTCACGTGTCCCAAGCTAACTCCTGGTCACACACACACATGTACACACATGCACACACATAGCACATACTCCTCCCTTGATCTTCCTCTTAATAAACGTCAACTCGTTTCTTTCAGTGGCTCAGACTGAATACCTTGCCACCATTCTTGACTTCTCCCTTTTCTGCATGTTCACATCAATTCACCCGGCAATCCTGGCCCTTCCTACCACTTCAAGGGCCCAGCCTTGGTCCCAGCCAACATAGTCACTCACACGGCCCGTTGTACAGAATCCCCACTATGGTCCATGCTCAGCCCAGCCTCCCGAGTGAGCCTCTGAACATAAGACAGAACGTGCTGTTTCTCTGCTCGGACTCCCCAACTGCTTCCCATCTGATTCAGAGGAAAAGCCAAACCCTTACAGCCGAAAACAAGCCTGAATAATCTTCCCTTCCCAGCTCCTGTCACCTCGCGGACCTTGCCTTGGCCTCCACTCTCCTTGTGGCTCCTCGGACACTTAGGGTCACTCTCATCTCAAGATCTTCGTCCTTGCTGTTCACGCCGCCCGAATGCTTCTCCCGTTATGAGATGACCTGGTGTAAAAGCTGTGCCCAGCGACAATCATCCCTTCGGGGAATTTGAATTTGAAACTAAGATCGTTGGTCAGTTGGGAGCAATTAAAATTATGATCTCAAAATTCTTATATTCAGTCTTGGAGAAAATTAAATTTATAATCAGAAGCTGCACATCACACGTTTGTAATGTCACTGCAAGTAAAACAAATGCTGAACTGTTGACCCAAGTACTTCAAAGCACTGAGGCAGCCACTAGGTTTGGTTATCTAAATAAGCGGGAAAAAACAGTTGGGAGTTTACAAGTTAGAACTCGAAGACTTCAAAACATAAGTATAAGCAGGGTGAATGGAAAGATTCTTTTATATTAGAAAAGAATTATGTGTATTCTACAAATTATCCTCATAAAATTCAATTCAACTGTTTGTTTTTTAATGCAAACTTGAATTTGAAATTATAAATCAGCCTCTTAATGTTGAAATCAATGATATCATCACTGATATTATTGTCTCTTGGACTTAGTGAGAAAACCCTGCTTTTTCCCCTATGCGTAAATTACAAAGCTAGGAAAAATAAATTATGGTTTTAACGGAAGTAATTAAAGTGATTTTGACTTTTCCCACCATGTCTGGCAGCATCAGCAGAAAGAGGTGGGGAGGTGGCGGGAGTGGTGGCCAGGTGGCCACTCCTGCTTCTGTAACCATCCCCATGAAGCTGGGAAAGTGCAATAGGAAACAAAATGGGTTTCACACCCAGATGGACTCAGGTTCAAATCCCTGCTCCTGTGCTTTCCAGATGTGTGACCTTGGGCAAGTCATTGCACTTCTCTCAGCTTTTCTTCCCTCATCTGTAGAAATAATGGTCCTTATTCCAAGTTGCTGTGACCGTGCAATGAGACAATGCCTGCAAGTTGTTTATTTAGCAGAGAGTGTAGCACACAGCTCTTGGGCTCTTTCTTCTCATTAGGTCATCTGATGTCTGTGATCCTTGAAACCTTTCAGAACCCAAAGGAGCCGTGAGTCCCACGCTGGGTGAGCCACTTGCCCCAGGTCCCTAAGCCAGTGAGCAGCAGAGCTGGAATTTGAATCCACATTTGTCTGATTCCATCTCGTGCTCTTTCCAGAACATGAATATTTCTGAAACTTCAACCACTCAGTGACCAACTTCATCTTATACTTTTTTGCCAGATATGCATACCACCTGCAACATTATTTTGTTAAGTATTACTTTAAATCAACTCATTTTATTATTGCAATAAATTTACTTAAGTAAGAAACATTACATCTCTACTCAAAACGATGAAAAACCAGCATCATTCTCACACTTAGATAGTAACTGATATTTTATATATGTGCATATATGTACACATATATGTTATAACCAAATCAATGCTGTTGGATGCCACCTGGATGCTGTGGACTGCTGAGGACTCCAAACCTGAAGCTATCTCTGCCTCAGTTGCAAAGTGAGTTTAGCCAATGTCAGAGAGTGTTCAAGAAATCCTATTCCCCAAGTGAGATGTCCTCCTGGTTGTAATCAGAATGATTGAAAAACAATTGAACAGGGATTATTAATGTTATCACTATGCAATGAAGTGTTATTTAGTACCATATCCATATGAGTATACAACCAAAACATTATTTCCCATACCACGAGGGGAAAATGCCCCATTGCTAAACATTGCCTTACACTGAGGAATCTCCAGAAAAGATCTAATAATACACTATATTTCACAATCTTATGACCACAGCGTATGATAACAAATACATACCCACATTCAAATCCATATTCATATCTGCACCTGTGTCTAGATCTTTGTTTGTAACAATGTGCAACAAACACGTGTATGGCAGTATACACAGTCCTTACCAAGAATCTGTGCTTTGCACACTGATCTTTCTTTTCCTTTCTTAGCTGTATCTATTTAATTTTTAAAAGTGTTCACCAGGACTAGTAAAATAAATACTGACATTTATACCAAAAAGCCCATAATAGATAAAAGATAAAAAGGCTTGTGTGGAAGCAGAGAGAGAGAGAAACTTAGTGCCTCTAAACACCTACGACCGTGATTCTCACAGGGTGCTTCGGTGACCCTGGGCTCCCTCAAATCCTTCGAGGGTCCACCAGATCAAAACTGGTTTTGTTTTGATATAACAATACTAAGATGTTATTTGCCTTTGAAACTCTCATCTCTCACAAGTGTGCAGTGGAGTTTTCCGCAGGCTTCCTGACACATGATGATGATATTAACATGTAATGGGTTTGTTCTTGTTCTTTTCATGGGAATGAATAAATATTTTAAAAATTTCTCAGTTTAAATCTCTAATATGGTAAAAGGCAATAGATGTAAGCCACATAAAGAAAAACTCTTTGGGGTCCTCTGTAATTTTTACGAGTGTCAAGGGGGTAACGAAGCCAAAAGCCTTGAGGATGGCTTCCCTAAAAATCATCCGCCGAATTCATCAATGGAGAATTAAATTGCGCAGCCAGCTAAGGGGGAGAAAGAGAACCTTTTCCTGAGCTGCGGCTTTCAGGGAAGGTTTCACGTGTTGGATGCAGCGCTCCACCTGGGCACCGAAAGTGCAGATGGGTTTGCTGAGACACAGGAGGGGGGCGGTCCAGGAAGGTGAGTTGGCACACGAAAAGGCCAGGCAGCGGCGGCGGGAGGGAATGGGGTGGATCGGGGTAGCCCGGAGACCAGCCTTGCTTGATTGGAAGGTATAGTTCAGAGGGGAGAGTGTGGGGCCAGTGATAATGACCCTCCCAGCCCTCGGTGGTCTCTTAAGCTGACGCAGAGGCCCTCTTGGCCAGAGAAAACCGAATAGTCTGGTTTACACTCCCTGACTGTTCCTTCCCCTGCTCCCAGGAGCTGAGACCTCACCCACACGGGAACCCCCGTGGGGTGGGAGTTGATAGTCAACCACAGAACTCAGCAAAACCTAAACTGTTTCTTTTCTTTGGAAGGCTTCTAGAAACAGGAAGAGAGGCTGTTTTCTAGGATTTGCCAAGAGTTAAGTCATTCCTATTCCTTGCTGATACAAACAATTTCTCAGGTTACTCTTTGGGGCCCAGGAACATTCATGAACTGTGCAAGGTTTGAACTCTTCAACTCTGAACTTCAGTCCCCTGGGTTGTCTGCTGGGACTGGGGCATGGCTCTCTGGCCCTGCCTGCATTTTCAGAGACATGGCCACGTCACAGGGTGGGTGAGACAAGGCCACCTCCCGGTGAGACCTCGGAGAAATTCTCATCCAGAGCTATTGTGAGGGGTGGGCTGACGTCAGTCCTTCTCCCTAGTTAGGCCAGTGGATGCCAGGTTTCCAGACGCACGTAGCCAGGCCCTTCATAGGTGAAGTAATGCACAGATGTAGAGGCAGTCAAAGAGAGCGCACAAAATCAGAAAAGCAACGTGTAGTTCCTTGTCCTGAGCACCTTGTACGTATCATCTCATTTGACTCTCACAACTACCTTACAGAGAACATAGTGTAGTGTAAGAACAGTGTCTCTGGAGCCATCTGCCTAGTTTGCGTCACAGTTCTGCCATGTGTCCCATCGTATTTCTCCAAGATGGCTACAAAAATATCTTTCATACCAGATGTACTGCAATGTGACCTCCTCCCATCCTCAGGTGGGGTCTATGTTCCCTTCTTTTGAATCTGGGTGACTTGCTTGTAACCAATGGAACATGGCAGAAGCCGAACTATGGGACTTCCAAGGCCAGGTCAGAAAAGGCCATGCTGTTCCTCTTTGTTTGCTGGAACATTCCTGTTGGAGCCCTGAGCCATCGTGGAAGAAGTACCCTGAGGCTTCCATGTTGTGAGGAAGCCCAAGCACATGGAGAGGCATGGCCAGGTGGGTTGGGGGGCCGTGTTTAGGTGCTCTGATCAGTTGGCAGTCTCAGCTGAGTCTAGTGCTTGAGCCATCTTCACCCAGGTGCCAGAGTTGTGCATGAGTGATTTTCGATCTCAGCTGCCAACTCATCCCCAGCCTTCAGGTTTTCCTATATGAGTCCCAGACACTGTGGAGCACAAACAAGCCATCCCCCTGCACCCTTTCTGAATCCCCAGCCCACAGTCTGAGGACAACAGAATGGTGGTTGTTTTATGTCACTAAGTTTAGGTGGTTTTTATACAGAAATCATAACTAGAGTGTGACACTAAATTGCTGTGTGACCTTGGTTGAATTAGTTTACCTTTCTGAGCCTGGGTTGCTAATCAGGAAAATGAAGATAATTATATTATATATTCTCCATAGAGATCTGGGAACAGTTAGACTAGGCAATGAAGCTTAGTTCTTAATAAAGCACCCCGCACATCATAAGTGTTTGATAAAAGTTTTTATTATTAATTACCAAAGATTACTTAATAAATAGAAATAAGAATAGGAAAGATACTCCTTTCTTTCTGCTCTGCCCCAGTACTGAGACCAGAGAGAAAATGTACATAAGTGAAATACACAGGCCACAGAAAAAGAGTGGAACATATAAACCGATGAATGGAGCCGACACTCCAGTTCATCATAGGGGTGCAATAAGGAGGGGCTGTCTGAGCAAATCAAAGTGCTTATACATTTCCGAATGGGACAGTCACTAAGCAACCCCAGCCAACTGCTGATACACAGAAATGTGGTCCCAGTGTCATCAGGTCATCCAGTTTCCCAAAAGAGCCATAAATCCATAGTTTATGTGAAATTTTCTAATGCTTAACATCAACAGTGAGTACAAATTCTTAAAAAAAAGAAGTTTAGTGGGCTGAATAAGCATGTCTAAGGGCCACTTTGAAGTCACAGCATTAATGACGATGTGGTTCTGGGTCACCTGCTGATGTTCAGGGCCAGCGGGAGAAAAGCACCCTCTGTCCCACCTGGGCCCTTCTGAGACATTGCCACCTGTCCCCTCTGGGGCACCTGCAGCACTTCTGATCCTACAAAGACCTCACAGGCTAATTCCAAACCACCTGTTTAGACCGGAGTTTCTCAACATTCTACAACCTTCTCGAAATTATTATTCTCCTAAGGAGACTTTTTAGACATTCTTTTAAGTCACTTCCCACCATGAAAGTTTAATCCACAGATATTTTGCATATCTGTTTAGATACTGAATGTATATCTGTGCTTCAGACATAAAAGAGTGATGGTTTTTTTCACATCAATCATGTGTGCTCAACGGTGGGTAGGAGACACATGGTGCCTCAAGGCATTGAAAGTTGGTTCTTGAGGGCAAAAAAAATAAAACAAAAAACAAACGAAAGCAACTTACCCTTTGTATGTGTTAAGCACCAAATATACATTTCATGAAGTGATCTACAGTCTATCTGTGGTATTAAAATTTCATGGAGGAGAGCTGGCATTCGGGAGAAATGTCTAAAAAGTCCCCGTGGGGGTTGAGGGGGGATAACGACAACAAGGTGAAGCACTGGTCTCGACTCCACTGTTATGCCAACCTGGACACCATTGATCCACTCTAAACCCCACTAGACTGGACCAATGGTGTCCAGGTTGGATTCAGGGGAGACTTAAAGGAAATCCGCAAACATTCAAAGCATTTTATTTATGTTAAAAATAATACATTCACCTGGTTGAAAATCCAAACAATGTACTCTTTCTACTCGACCATCCCACTCTGATCTCTCTTGTCCTCCCTTTCCCACAGACAACACTGTTACCAGTTTCTTGAGTATCGGTGTTAGTTTCCTGTTGCTGTTGTAACAAATTGCCACAAAGTTAGTAGCTTAAAACAACACAAATTGATTTTATTTTTATCTCTGTAGGTTAAAAGTCTGACATAGGTCTCTAACTAAAATCAAAGCGTCACCAGGGCTGTGTTCCTTTGCGAAGGCTCTGGGAGAGAATGGGGTTCCTTCACTCTCCCAGTTTCTAGAGGCCGCCTGTATTTCTGAAGGCTGCGTCCATCTTCAAAGCCAGCAATGGCCAGTGAGTCTTTCCCAAGCTGCGTCCTTCTGACACTGTTCTACCTCCTTCCATATATAGGTGCTTGTGCTACGCTGAACCCTCCTAGATAATCCAGGATAATCTCCCTACTCCAGGGCAACCAACCTTAATTCCATCTGCAACCTTAATTCTCCCCTTGCTATGTAACCTAACATTTTCACAGATTCTGGGGATTAGGACATGGACATCTTTTGGGGGGGCATCATTCTGTATCCTTTAAGACAGCGGTCCCCAACCTTTTTGGCACCAGGGACTGGTTTCATGGAGGACCGTTTTTCCATGGACACGGTAGGGGGTGTGTGTGCTCGGGGGATGGTTTCAGGCACATCATATTTATTGTGCAGTCAAACCTCTCTGCTAATGATGATCTGTATTTGCAGCCGCTCCCCAGTGCTAGCATCGCCGCCTCAGCTCCACCTCAGATCATCAGGCATTAGAGTCTCATAATGAGTGTGCAACCTAGATCCCTCGCATGCACAGTTTATAGTAAAGTTCACACTCCTGTGAGAATCTAATGCTGCCGATGATCTGACAGGAGGTGGAGCTTACGCGGTGATTCGAGTGATGGGGAGCGGCTGTAAATACAGATGAAGCTTCCCTCACTCACCCGCCACTCACCTCCTGCTGTGTGGCCCAGTTCCTGACATGCCCCGGACTGATACCGGTCTGCAGTGCAGGCGTTGGGGACCGCAGCTTTAAGAGACCATCTATGCATACATAAGCAAATATGTATTTTAATTTAAAACCTAATAAAAAGCAGCATTGCTCACTCAAATGTAGTATAGGCCTAATTTCAACCCACTGGAATGTACAACCTATTAATTGCCTTGGGTCATGACCATTACGAAATAGAATGCACAGCACATAATAAAAATAAGCATTGCTTTGTGAAACTTTTGTTTCAGTCTTTTGTGGGTGAGTGCATATGTGTGAACTGCGTCATGATATAAAAAGTATTTTTCACAGTGAGTCACAGTAAAAAATGTTGGGAAGTTATTATTATATAGTTTAGTGGTTATGTGAGGTTTTTCTGGGGTCAGACTGTCTGGCTCCATCACTCACCAGCCGTCTGACCTTGAATAACTTAATCTCTCTGAGCCTCAGTTTCCTTGTCTGTAAGATGGGGCTAACAATTGCACCTCACCTTACAGGGCTACGGGAAGATTAAATGAGCTAACATGTGTTAAGTGCTCACCACAGTGTTTGGCGATGACAGGCAGGTACTGTCATTATCTTTGTTTTTATTACCC
The DNA here is from genome assembly GCA_963574435.1 of Cheirogaleus major. Lineage (NCBI taxonomy): Eukaryota > Metazoa > Chordata > Mammalia > Primates > Cheirogaleidae > Cheirogaleus > Cheirogaleus major. The sequence goes on along the minus strand of CAUYPO010098060.1, from coordinate 28,068 downwards.
TTGTTATTCTTTTAAAAACAGAGAGGGATGTGATTTTTAGGAGGGAAAGTGCAGAGGTCATTTTTGTACAAATAGGAAGTGCGGCCTCAGCTCAGAGAAGCGAGAAGGAAGCCAGGTGTGGGAGGTATTCTTATGCTAGCCCCAGCCAGGGGAGGGGTCTCAGCACAAATCCCACTGCTCTGGTGCTCGCCCTTCCATCTCCAGGGGAAGGTTTTAGAGGTGTCTGATGACATGCAAATGAGTTTATTATCTGAGGGCGTGGGAGGGGGAGGGCTGATTATTAACCCTTTGGAATCCTCCACATCTGAGCACAAATTAGTTTATCTAATTCATTCATTCAGTCCGTATTTAGGGAGTTCCCATTGCATGTTGTGTCCTGGTCCAGGGGTGAGGATAAGGCTGGAAACCAGCGCGGTGGTATCTTTTTCCCCATGGTGTGCAGAGTCTAGAGCTGTGCAGGCACTCTGTAGGTGGGTCATTGCAGGTGTGCTGGGTGATATTAAAGAGAAGTCCAGGACATTAAGGGCAGGCAAAATGGGAGACTCTGGTGTGTCTGGGTGGGGTACCTGGGACAGTCCCCATGGAGGTGTATTTGGCCACTGCTTGCATGAGGAGTAGGGGCTACCAGGTCAAAGGCTTTAGAGTGAGGAGGAGAACTTCAGGTGGACATCAGGGCATGTGCAAAGACTTTGATGTGGGAGGTGACATGCCCTGATGTGGGGACTGAAGTGTCCTGAGGAAATTGAAGGAGGGATCCGACAGGAGCCAGGCAGCAGGGGACTCGAGACAGGGGACTTGGGACAAGGGAGTGTCAAGAGTGGGGCAGAGAAGAGAGGCTAAGGTTTTCTGGGCCCTCAGTGGGGAGCAAGTGGCATTAAGGCCCTGAGGACTCGGGGAAGAGATCCCCCAAACAAACCAAAACAAAACTGGAGAGCTGCTTTAGAAGGAAGGCGTGTCGGAGTTTAGGGCAGGGGCAGCTGTTCAGAACAGCGGCCAGGGGCTACAGGTTGGGGCCTGGAAGAAGAGATGGGCAGGAGACCCCCAGTCAGCTGTGGGCCAGCTGTCCAAGAAGCTCCAGGCCTATGGCACATTCTGGCAAAATTCTGAAGGCTCCCCAATGTCAGAGTCTGAGGGTGACTACCAACAAGCTAAAATTTCGTTAGGACCAATGTCAAGGTCAGCCTGTGGAGTCATTCATTTATTCATCAAGAGTTTATCAAATGATGCCTTGAAGTCAGAGAGGCCTGGGTTGGAATCTAAAGTCTGTTACCTATTAAATTCCTAAGCAAGCATCCACTATGCCTCAGTCTCCCTGCCTGTACCTCCTAAGGGGGTGGGAAGCACTAATGTTGAGAATGGGTGTACCGCCTTGTAGGAGCCCAGGAACTGTTTGTTCTATACTCTAGACTGGACTTAGAAGAAACAGAAATGAAAAAGGCAGGTTTCTAATCTCAAGAAGCTGCAATATTTTAGGGGAGACAGACAAGAGAAGAGGCGATTTCCATACACTGGGATTATGAACATAGTGGTGTAAGCATTGGATGGAGGCAGAAACAGGGAGGTGATTCCTGGGTCAAAAAAATCAACTGCCAGTGAATTCATAGGTTACTCCTCAGGGTTACTTGGGTCCCTTTTAGTTGTGACAGAAACTCAGCTAAAACCAACTTGTATGGTTCATACCATGGATAAATCCAGGAATAAAGGCTTCAGGCCTCACTGGATCCAGGTGCTCCATTGAGGTCCTAAGGACTCATTCTCACTCCATCTTTCCCACCTGCTTACTTTGGTATTGGCTTCATTCTCAGGCAGGCTTGCGGGGGTAAGATGGTCTGCAGTAGCTCCACCCTTATTTCCTGCCAGCTTAACCACTCAAGTGGAAAGAGAGCTTCTCTTCCTTCAATAAATCTAGCCAAATCCCAAGGACTGAGTCTCATGCCATTGGTTGGGTCATGTGTCCACCCCTGGACCAATCACTGGGGCCAGGAGAATAAACTTTGCCAATTGGCCCTGCCCGAGTCACATGCTCAGCCTTAGAGCCAGAGCAGGAGAGTGTCTGAGCAGTGTTCAGGCCCACAGAAACAGGTGACTCTGCTGTCCTCTGTTAGTGTTACCCTGAAGTGTGCTGTCACCAAGAGGTGGCAAGATGCATCCTACTCTTTTTCCTGCTTTCCAAAGAGGAGAAAAGATAGTGATGCTTGAGAGATTTCTCAAGGCAGAGGAGAGAGGGGCACATGCCCAGCAGCAGGTAGAGCACAGAACAGCTGAGAGGCAGCGTCGCAGGATGCGAGAGTATACAAGACAAGGAGCTTGGAATGAGAGTCATCATTGGCTAAATTCCACCCTCTCCACCCCCAGTAGTTGTTGGAGTCATGAGGGAAGACTGGTATTTCTGCCTGGGTCGTGTTTCTTTAAATGGAACACTGGTTCTTAACTACAGGGTCTCATGGGTGCATATGAATTACATATAAATTTGAAACTCTTCTCTTAGCTTCTTATCCCATGTCATGTGCTTATGACCAGAAAAATGCCCCCATTAGAATATTTGTAAGGGAGAAGATTATCAACAAACTAGTGGATAAATGACAACATGAGATAAAATGAAGTAAAAATAAAATAAATAAGGCCTGTTCAGTGCTCAGGTAGAGGCGCAGTGCACCACGGAGCACGTGGTCTGGGCTGGGGGATGTTTGCAATCACTATCGCAAGGGGTAACTTGCATGTCAACTCGACTGGGCCAGCGGGTGCCCAGATATTTAGTCAAATATTATTCCGGGCGTTTCCACGAGGGAGTTTTTGGATGAGATTAACATTTAAATTGATAGACTGAGCAAAGCAGATCGCCCTCCCTAAAGTGAGTGGGTCTCATCCAGTCAGTTGAAGGCCTGAATAGAATAAAAAGGCTGACTCTCCCCTGAGTAAGAGAGAATTCCCCCTGCCTGGCTGCTTTTGAACTTGGACATCAGCTTTTTCCTGCCTTTGAACTTGAACTGAAACATCAACTCCTCCCGGGTGTTGACCTTGCTGGCCTTTGGACTGGAGCTACACCATTGGCTGTCCTGGGCCTCTGGCTTGCACCCTGCTCTGCAGATCTTGGGACTTGTCAGTGTCCATAATCGTGTGACCACATATATATACACACAAGACACACTCTGGAGAACATGAGTAATACAACTATTACCGCTGAGGTCTTACTGTGTGTCAGGAGTTGTGCTTTTTGTTTTGCCTACATCACCACCCTGGGAATGAGGCTTACCCTTATTTGCAGATAAGAGCCAGAGGCTCACCAAAGTAAATGATTTGCCAAGGTCCCCTAGCCGGTAAGTGGCAGAACTGGTATTTGACCCCATAAGCCCTTTCCAACTCCCCATACTGCACTGATCTGAGAGCATAAAGCCAAAACTGGCTCTTTGGTGGGGACAGTGAACTAGATAAATACCTTGTGAGCCTTTTAGAGGAAAACTAAAGACAGTAATATGCAATAGGTAGGAGGGAGAAAATATAATTACAGATAGGGAAGAGAGTAAAACAATTACAAGAAAACAGCTATAAAACTCCCTGGTAAAAACATGGAAAATCTAAGGGATATAACTGATCTTTAAGCAAAATATAAATGACCAAAATTAACTCGAGAAGAGATCAGAAATGTAAAAAGGCAAATAACCACAGGAGAAAATGAAACGTCATTAAAAATTTATCAAAATGTTATTCAAAGTGTTTCTGTCTACAAAAATTGATGCAAAAGTTCCCAAATCATTTATCAAAGCAAAGAAAAATGTTTATGCCAAAGTTTGTCATTCCTGATACAATTAGGAAAATTCTAGATCATAGTCACTTATGAATAAAGATGCTAACATTCTAAATAAAGTTTTAGCAGATATAATCCACTGGCATATTAAAAGAATAATATATTACCAGCAAATAGCATCTGTTTCAGGGAGACAGGAATGGTTCATCATTAGAAAATCTGACAGAAGAATTCATTACATCATTACATCAGCAAATTAAGTGAGGAAAACCAGAGTTTATATTAAAAAATGCTGGAATGACATTTGATAAAATTCTACAGCTGTTCCTAGCGTAAAAAAAAAACTCTAAGTAAAACCAAGAATAGACAGAAACTACATGAATAGCATAAAAACCTTTACTACAAACTAACAGTAGATGTACTATTATGCCATGAAACATGAACCAGGCCCAGTAAAATAAGAAGACAGACAGGACGGCTACTGTTTACACTGTTATTTCAGAGTTTGTAGCTAATGCAATTATATAAGGAAATGAAATAAGTAGAGTAAATATTCAAAATAAAGAGGCAAAATTATCTCTTTTTTTTGCAAATGGTATAATTGTATGCTTAGAAAATTCAAAAGAGCCTACTTAAAACAGTATTCATGTATTTGATATTTGTAAATTGTAATTTTAAGTTGCTTGAATTATGTACTAAATTTGAAGAAGTCAGTAGCTTTATTTTTACTAGGAATAACCAGTTAGAAATGAACATAGAAAAATATTTCATTCGTGTTAGTAACCAAAACCATAAATACAAAGGAATTTGACAAGAAAAGTACAAGACCCATATGGAAACGACTGTAAGATTTAATTAGAGAATTTTTAAAAAGCTTAGTGTACAAGGAAAGATGTGTACTTTTGAATTTCAAATTCAAAAAAGACATGAGAATTTTCAAATTTCACATAATTTAAAAATTGTGAAATTTTGAATTTCACTAAATTTCAATCTTTCCCAAATTAATTGTTAAATTGTTTAAAATTCCAATCCTGATCCCCACAGGGTTTTTTGGATATGCATAAAATCTCTAAGACATTTTTGAAAATGAAGACTTGGGGTAGGTAGGAAACAGGCTTGGGCTGGATGTGTCCGTCTGTCTCCTCCCTTCCCTACCCCGCTGACCTCTGTGACTGAGCGCCCAGTTCCCTTGTCCCCTGATATCCGATCGGATGGGGGACGTGGGGGGTGCTATGAGGGACAGGATGGCAGGAAGAGATCAAAGTCAGAATACTTATTCCCCAGCTCTGCCCTGGTGGGTTTCCGTGGGTTGGCCATGTCCTGCTGAAGACCACAGGCAGCCCTCTCCATACACCTGTGCTCACCAGATTCCAGAGGACACTTCCTCCCAGAAGTGTGCTGGTGAGTGTTAAACAGCAGGCTCTGGGGACGGGAAGCTCTGATTTATAGCATTTGCCAATTTCCTTGGTGTAAATATTCTCACCATGGCTGATTTCAAGCTACTCATGTGAAGTTGTGTATAGCTAACAACTGGCTCCTGCTTGCCAGCCAGTGTGAGCTACCTCCAGCACACCCTGGGGATGGCTCCCCTGTCACTGGCCCTACCCCTTGTTGGCTTTGGTAAAGCCTGTCCATCCCTTCTCTGTTGTCCCAACTGAGTGGGACATTTGTTTTTCCCTCCTAGACACTGGCCAATATATTACTAGAAAGCTAATTAAAGAAAAAGACATGAGAATAAACAAATAGATCAATAGGATATCGTAGGTACTCCCAAAATTAATCCAAGTATATTTGGGGAATTTATATGCATGTATTTAAAGGTGGCATTTAAATTTAATAGAAACAGGATGTTTTATTCAAAAATGGTGCTGACATAAGTGACTGTCTATTTATAAGAAAGTAGGTTAGACTCTACCTCAAACTATTGTACATACCAAAAACATTCTAGATGGATCAAATATCTAAATGTAGGAAAATAACAACATTTGAATAATATATCAGAGAATATTTATATATACTCAGGATAGCATGGGAGGAAATTTGCAACAAAAATGACAGGCAAAGATATAATGTCTCTAATCTACAGAGAGCTCCTAGAAATTGGCAAGAAAAAGATAAATGTTTCAATAGTAAAATGGACATAGAGTATCCACAGAATGACCAATACATAAAAAAAAATTTGTAACCTTGCTTATGGTCAAAAATATCTAAATAGTAATATACTATTTTACACTGCTTTGTTGATAAAAATTGAGAAGATTGATAACACTCAGGGCTGGTGAAGAGGTGAGGGAACAGTCACACATTCTTGGTGGAATGTGAATAGCTACAATGTTTTTTGAAGTATTATTCAAAAGCATTGTTAAATTAGGAGTATTATGAAAGTATTATTAAATTAAAAATGCTTAGAACTTTTGATCCAGAAATCCCACATTTGTAAATCCATCCTACATAAATAAAATGATCAGTATGGGACATAGCACAAGCACAAGGATGCTTTGCAGCACTGATTATACAGGCCACAAATTGGGGACAAGTTGAATGTTTCGAGAGACATAGTATAATAATTCAATAAATTATGTTACATCCATATGGTGATTTCTATGTTACAGTTTGAATTACATCCATATATGTTAACCTGTAGAGGTGTTCATAACATATATTGATTAATCAGATTTTAGAAAGGACAGGGAAGGTGGGGATCTTATTTATGTGACTGAATGTTGGCATTTGTTTGTATGAGTAGCAGGGGTGAAAAAGCATATGAAAAGATTCTCACCCCATTATTAAAGTCTAAGGTGTGAGTTGAGTCTCAGGGTGAGTGTGAGTTGTTTTAACTAATCCCCGTCGCTTGATTTGTTTCAAATAGCATGAATTGCTTTCGTTGCAAGGTAGCAAAATATAGTTATATGCACACAGACATGCTTACACACACGTATGTTTAAAAACTTAAAATAAGTACCGCATAGACTTTCAGTGTATAGTTGCATTATATCACACTTAGTCAATTTCCTATGTTAGACATTTAGTTTGCTTTCGAATTTGCACTATTATAAACAATGCTGCCATAGATTATCTTTGCACATATATCTTTACAAATGTCATCTATCCATTCAAATTATAATCCATATTTGCGTGCCTTCTGCATGCCTGGCACTGTGGAGAAGGCCTTCATGGCGTTCACGTTCGGGTTGTGAGGCACAATGAACACAAAATCAAGTACTTGTAAAATACAATGTCCAGTAGTGAAGAAAAGTAAAACCAGGTAAGAGAAAGAGAGTAAGAGGAGGTTGAGGGGGAGGGTCTACTCATTTAGATGAGCTGGTCAAGGAAGGGCTTGATGTCCAGGTGACTTTTGAGCAAAGATCTTAAGGAAGACAAGGAGTGAGACCAGGATTCAAATACATAAAGAAGAAAATAAAAACAAGCTGTAGTCTTATCAGTCCGAGATATGTCTATATCAACATTTTGGTGTTTTCCTTTCAGCTACTTTCTATGCAGTTTTTTTAAAACATAAAATAAAAATGATATGGCATACATATTTTTATATTCTTTTTCTCTCTTCCCCCTTGACTTTAATATTGTAGGTATAGTCTCATGCTCTAAATATGAGTTTCTGATGATTTCCTTAGGATAAATTCCTGAGAGTGAAATTAACAATTCGAAGGATACGCCCATTTAACATTCTGATAGTCACACTCCGGAAATATTATACCATTTCATGTTCCCACCAGCAGGACAGAAGAGTCCCCACTTCATGTTTTGCCAGCACTGTGTATGGCTCTTTTAAACATTTGCCACTCTGATCATTAATGTTTTTTAAAAAAGGAAACACATCTCAGGGTTGTTTTCATTCTTTCTTAAAATTATTAGTAGAAGTTAATAACCCCCTCATTTAAAAAAAATAGACAGGTACATTTAGGAATTCATTTATGTCTTCAGATGACTATTCCGAGCTTCCTTTGTGCGGGGCACTGTACTCCAGCAGAAGCCAGAGAATTGCCGTGCTCAGAGAGGAGAGATCTGGTACAATTCCTCGGTTTTATGGACAAAAAAATTGAAGAACCAAAGAGCTGAGTGATTTGCCACATCGTGAATTAGTTGAAGATCTGGGACTAGAACTTGGATCTCAATGCTCTTTTTACTACAAAACACTTCTTCCGAAAAAAAAAACCCCAAAGATCTGCAAACTATTTAACTGGAAAATTGTGATTTGTGTGGGGGCGAGGGGTTGGAAGTGAGGCTGCTGGGAGGGAAGGCAGTTTAGTGAAACCTCAGTAGCTGCTGGCACCAGGCTCTGTGGGTGCAGAGGGATGGCTGCAAACGTGACATTCTGTAGTCGGTCCCCAGGGTTTGGGGAGAAAAGTAAACGTCAGGAAATTAGCTCTGCTGGCTGCCTTTGTCATTCCGAACCCCTCGCCCCCCTTCGCCCCCGCCCCAAACCCATTTCAGAAATCCGGTCCCATTTTTCTTGCCCCTGACCCTGGTGGCTGAAGTTTCTCTCAGCGTCATAAAACCTGGGGTTGTAAAATTCATATTGTAACTTTAAGAGCCACATCTGTTTTAATCATTTTTTTTCCCTGTTTTAAGAACACAACGGGATTTTAATGGCCGCAATAAAATGGAAAAGTTGAAGGAAATTATCACAGATTTGTAAAGCTATAACGCAGGTTCCTGGGCTCATGTGGGCAGTCAAATTACAAAGAAGTAACCCAATTGCTTTTATTGCAGGCAGATCTCTGGTTTAAGCATTTCTCAGTTTAATCTATTGATGAGGATTAGCATTTTATTCACTTCGGCACTCATAATAGCTGTGGTACGTATTACTCCGATGGGCCAGGTCGGTGGGAATCACGAATCTCAGAGAGGCAGAAAAATCAGAGAAATAGCATGGGGCAAAAATTATTGGGTCTGGCAAGTCAGACAGACCTGGTTTTAATCCTGAGTCCTCCGTGTTTAACCGGATGTGTGGCTTTAGGTACAGTCCTAATTTCTCTAAGCTTTGCCTTATTTATTTAAACGTGGGGCTATGTGAGTAAGTTTTGCAGTGAAATTACACAAGGAACTCCCTCAGTGTGACGCCAGGCAAACAGTAGGTGCTTACTCCATGACGGCTGACATCTGGTTCTCCTTCTGGCGAGTGTGCTATTTGGAGCAGCCACTGTTGCTGCCCTTTCTAGACCCTTGTGTACTGCCCCAAATGCTCACTGCAAACACCTGCATGTCTCTGCCTGAGGCGCTTGTTGAGGACCCAAGAGCAGTGTCTGGCCTGTGTTCCAGGGCAAGACAGAGGTGCTGATGGGTTGATGCCCCAGGAGTGGCCCTCAAGCAATCACAAATGGGGGTGGAGGATAAATACCTCCACTGCCTCTCCCCGCAGGTGGGCTTGCTCTGAGGCTGCCCCCCAGAGTGTCCCAGTGGAATGAAGCTCCATGTGCCCAGAGCAGAAGCCTGCTTGGTCATACACTCTTTATTGGTTTCCTTCTCTTCTGTGTCGTAGCTTATGCACAAGGAGAGAGGGAATAGAAGCAGTAGGAGAGGGTCAGGGAAATTGCCCCTAGGTGCTCTAGTAACTTAATTGCTGGAATTTGCATCTCTACCTGGGGTCCTTTCCCTGACCCTGGAAGGACCTGCTGCTGGCTGCAAGAAGTGTCCACCATTCAACATTGCATCCCCCAGCAGATCTCAACCAATGACTCTCCAGGGTTACTGTCTCCATTCCCCAGCTCCCTCGCCCCTTGCGCAAAGTCATTCTGAGGTGTGAGCTCTGCACCATTCCCCAGAGTTTTTCTAAGCGACGAAGCTGTCTGTGGTCTGTGGTCGCCCACTGTAGTCGCTGCCTTCCCAGGGCTGCCTTCTCTCCCGTCTTCTTCCCTCCTTCCCCTTGGATTTCACCCCACATGTCTCAAATGGACTACATGCTGTTGAATCTGCGTCTCGGGGACTGTTTCCAGGGAAACCCGAAGGTCAGGCATCTCTGATACTCGAGCGATGAGAAGTCAGGTATGAAAAGAATTGGGTAGGAGCGGAATAAAAATGGTGCCTGGATTTTTTTTTTTTATCTCTTATTTTGAGTTTTTGGTGGTGCTGTTTTCTAAGATGTGGAAGACTGAGGGAGAACGGGAAGGAACTGGAGCTCACGGTGTTGCGGTTGCGAGCACAGACCCCGAGCCAGACCCCCGCATCCACTTCCCAGCATTGCCGCTGACATCTTAGGCACGGAGGCAAGTGGCTAAGTCCCTCAACGCCTTGGTGTCTTCATCTGTAAAACGGAACTGAAAACAGTACTTTGCAGGGTCCTGCCGAGGACTGACCAAGTTAACACACGTAAAGCACCTAGAACAGTGGCTGGTGTGGTATCATGCTGTCATCAGCTGCAGTAGCAATATTAGTATTAGTATTACTGCTTCAGACACAGTAAGACTGAGATGCCCGTTGACATCCAATTATATACGGCCCAAGTGCTCCCGAGTCTCTAGGGACAATGCGATGAGATAAAAACAGACATGAAAGGATCTTGGAAACTCTTTGTTTACCCTTCTGTCTGCCCCTCTGAGCTCCAGAGACCACGACTAACTCACCTTGGTCCCAGGGTTTGGCTCAGGGCTGCTCCGAGCAGCAGCTCAGGGTACCCGCCAAGGGAGTAACTAAGTGAATGAACGGAGCAGCCCTTGCTGGCCATAGGTAGGGGAACATTCATGCAATTATTTCAGCCCAGGTCTCAGAGCTAGTCCATCCAGAAGCTGCTGTCATTGCCCCCGAGGCAGCTCTAGGGTTTTTAGAGTTTGTCTACCCCAGAGTTAAAAGGTTTTCCCAAGAATGAAGTGCCTGGGCTTTGCAGATCTGAGATAAGGCAGCTCTGAGCGGAAACCTGAGCCTGCAGGGGCTTTGGCAGAGCCTTCTGGGCAGTTCTCACAAGGGAGTGAGGACAGAAAGCCAGCCCAGGTAGGCGCAGCAGCTCTGGCTCCTCTCAGACAGGGTGGGAAGATGGAGACAATGACCCTCTGCTGAAGGCAGTTTAGTCCCCAAAGTTGCTTGAAACATGGAGCCCACTGTCGGTGGGAGTGTCAATCGGTGTGACCCTTAGGAAAGGCAAATTGACAATATCCAGCGCTTTGTCAAGTCATTTTGGAGGCTGAGGCCAAAGGAAAAATGTGCATCACGCATATAAATGTTTTCATCTAGTTTTTTTCACAGCTAATTTCTTTCCAGAGTAGACTTTGAAAATATTAGCGATCAGTTTGTTTCCATTAAAGCCAGGAAAGTAAAATTGATACCAATTATGTTTAGGGTATAAATAAAATATTTAAATATAAAATACTGTTTTGAGTTTTAATACACATCCTTGTGACTTCTCAATATATTTTTTTCAACTACTTTAATGTTCTGGGGGAAAAATTACCAGTGAAGAATACATAAAAATATGTGTATTAAGGCACACTTTTCCTTTGGCCATGGGCTCCAATAAGGCCAATGTGGGTGGCACTGTCAGATCTTGTCTTTAAAATTTTGCTATTCAATTCATTGTGGATTGTTTTTAGCATGAACTTTTTAAAAATATTGCATTGAAATACGATTTATCTTGATTATTGAGTTTTTGGGCCCTCTTAAATTTTGTCCCTGAGTATCTCACTAACCTCAGCCTACCTTTGACTATGACGAACCAAGCCACATGGTGGTTACCCAGCAGACACCACCCCTAGGAGTGATGCTACAGGAACTGCCACACCAGGGCACAAAGGTGTGCATTCAAGGCTGTTCACTGTAGCATGGGGAACCAACCCCAGCACCTCTTAAAAGAGGACTGTTTAAATATGCGATGTTCCATCATAGGATGGCATATTCCACGGCTGTTAAAAAGAATATTATTGTTTTGACTTTTCTAGCACAGAAAAACATCTAAGAAATATTAAGGGAAAAAATTACAAAACAGTATTTATAGTAAAACTAATATTTCTATTTGCACTGTTGGAAATATTTTGTGTTAATCTCACAACTTTCCTACAAGGCTCTAGTTGGGGAAACTGGGGCCCAGAGAAGTTAAGTAGTTTTCGCAGGGACACTCAGCAGGGAAATGGGAGTCAAGTTTTTCCATGCAGGAAATCCAGCCCCGGTCCAAGATTTCAGCCATGAAGTTAGATTGCTTCTCATTTGAAAAATCTAATGAGAAGCAGTTAATAACGTATGTATATATTTGTATGCATATATAATGTAGAAAAAATCATGGGGCAAAACACAAAACTGTTATCAATGGTTATCTCAGATGGAGGTGAAATTATAGGGTACTTTAGCTTTTAATCTTACATAATTTGATAAAGTGTGAATTCTTAACAGCTAGTAATACGTGTTACTTTTATAATAACAAATAAGAAAAAAATACAAGATACTTACTGTTTACCAGGTCCTATGCACTTTCAAAGTATTATCTCATTTAACCCTATTGTTACACCACTCTACAGATGGGAAAACTGATTTGGCTACGGTGGGTGAAGTGACTTGACCACAGTCACAGAGCTCGAAAGAGATGGAGCCAGAACTCGAACTCGGATTCCCCAAATTGGCACCCAACACTTTTCTCTTCCTGACTTGCTTTCCCTTAGTATATTTTTTAACAGCTGCGAGCCAGTGCCCTGCAGAACCGCAGCGCACATTTTCTGGTCAATCTTCTGTTTTGGGGGATTCAGGTCACCAAGCTACTATCCAAAAGGGACTCTTTCCTTCTGCAGCAAGAGCTGGGGAAGTCCTTTGCCTAGGGACACACAGTGCCAAGGAGGCGACGGGCCGAGGGCGCGGCTTGGTCCCGCCGCCACGTGCCACTTTCTCCGCGGCCCCTTCCCACCAGGTTCCAAGCTCCGAAAGGAACCGCCTTGCGGTGAGGGGCCCCCGCTCTCGTCCCGCCTCCCGGTCCCTGGAGGACCCTCGGTGCCTGCTGCTGCCGGCGGCACCATCTGCGCCTCGCAGGTGTGCCCGGCCCCCTGTCCAACCTGGGGGCGCGAACACTGGGCCGATTGTGGCGCCCGCGCGCCCGGCGGGCAGCTGCGCCCGAGCTGCCATCTGCGAGCGCGGCGCGGCGCGGGAGGGGCCGCGGGGACGCGCCCTCGCCGGGCCCCATTCAGGCGCTGCCAAGGCCTAATTGATGAGAAATGGCCCCGAGCAGGTGCGAACCTGTCTCCAGAGGCGGCGGGGCGGCGGCGGGGGCCCGGGGGAGGGGCGGCGGCTTGGGGGAGCGCAGCTGTCGAGGGGTCATTGCCGTGGCGGCCTCCCCGGGGCTTTCCAGCCGGGGCCGGGGTGGGCGGAAGAAAGAGCGCGAGGGGAAAAGGTGGGGGCTAGGGGCCCCCAACCTCTTTGTCGCACCCCAGAGTCTCCGCCCGCCAGGACCTTAGAGCGCCTAGGAGCCCCTTAGCTGCTGTCACCCTGGCACATTGGAGAAGACCCTAGCCAGGCAGGACCCGCCTGCGCCTAAGGACACCCAGCAGCTCCCTCAGGGACTCCCAGTCCAGGGCATTCCCCCGGAGGCCCTCGGCCATATGGAGTGAGCCCCTCCACCCCCAGTTTTTGCTGCTGCAGTTTTATATATATATATATATATATATATATATATATATATATATATATATGTATGTCGCAGGGTTTTGAGTGTTGTCCCATTTTACATGTTTACACTGATTGCATCAACCCTTGGAACAACCACCCCCCGACCACCTAAAATAATCAACCAAGGTGCTAAAATTGTGCTTTTTTTCCCTGGTGCTTACAGGACTGATTGGTACAGGTACAGCTCCCTAGGGCCCTACAGACCACGCACGGGTCCAATCAGAGTCCCCTCTGGAGGCGGAGAGATTCTTCTTTGTTTCAGCTGCTCCTTAGTCTTTGGGACCGCTGAGAGCTCGTTTAGATGCCATTTCCAAAGCCCAACATGAGGCCTTTGGCGGCAGTGAAACTCTAGGATAAGGGGTCTTCCTGGTCCCATCCCTCACCTCAAAACACCTCCTCGCTCACGGCCCCACAGTCCAGGTGACTTGAACCCACCTTCTCAGTGTCAGACTCGTGGACAAGGTTTCCCCCACTGCAGCAGCCAGAGCGATCTTTTCAAAATAAAAATCAGAGCTGACCTTCAATGCTGGAAACCCTCCAATACTTTCCTATTCAACAAGAACGCAATCTTGATCCTTACCGCAGCCTCTGACCCTGGTAGCCTCGCGGGAGGACCCCTCTCTGCCTGCACTTCCATATTCCCATCTCCCTGAGACATGCAGGCCCCACCACACTGGGGCAGCCTTCCACATACTATGTGCCAGGCACTGCACTAGGCTCTTAGGAAACAGCAGTGAACAGAATAGACAAAAATTCCTTCTTCATAGGCTGGCATTCTAGGAGAGGAGACAGATGAGAAACAAACAACTAAAATAATCTACCCTGTGGCTGTCCCTCAGTCCTTCGCCATCATCACAGTTGCTTTTTCGTGGGGGCCTTTGCACGTGCTGTTCCTGTTGCCTGCAACACTACTGCCCAGAAATTCCCATGCTTGGAATCTTCAGATCTTTGCTCAATGTTGACTTCTCAATGGGGCCTTTCCTGACCATAGTGTTTAAACTCATGATGTATGCTGGGATTCCCTGTTCATTTCATTCAGCTCTGTTCGACTCTACAGCACTCAGTGCTGCCGCCTGCTTTGACTTCTCTGGCACTCTTTTCCTGCATGAGTGGTGCTGGGGTGGCCGTGGGCACTTCCGAGATCTGCCCAAAGTGTGAGGGTGGTGTTTGGTCGAGATCACATTCCGTGTGGCTACTTTGAGATATTGTACGTGGCTCACACTTATCTGCGTGGTTAAGTCACTGCTGTCCTCCAGGTGTGAGAATGGATTTCCAACACGAGGATGAGGATGTGGTTGACAAACTGGTTGATAAGAGCCATCCATTCATTGAGATTCAAGATTAGTCACTATGCTTACAAGACTTGAAATGCCTTAAAATCTTTTGGCTCATGTGGGAAAGAAATCTGATAGTGGTTTCCCCAAAGGTACAACTGTAGTATAAATGTGTGTATTATGGACTGAACCGTGTCCCCTTCCCCCAAATATATTGAAGTCCTATCTCCCAGTATTTTAGAATGTGACTGTTTTTTGGAGATAGGGTCTTTAAAGAGGTAATTAAGTATAAATAAGGTCATATTGGTGGGCTCTAATCCAATGTGACTGGTGTCCTTAAAAAGAGAAAATTAGGACGCACACAGACAGAGGGAAGACACACAGAGAAGACCACCATCTGGAAGCCAAGGAGAGAGGCCACACAAGAAACCCACCCTGCTGACACATTGATCTTGGGCTTCTAGCCTCCAGAACTGGGAGAAAATAAATTCCTGTTTTTTAAGCCACCTAGTCTGGGGCACCTTTGTGTGGCAGCCGTAGCAAACTCCTACATTATGTGATATCACCAATACTGAGTGAGAAAGCCGAAAGAAACTTCTAAGCATCAGGGTTGTTTTCTTTTCTCTCTTTCTTTTTTTTTCCTGATCATCCTTTGTAGAGAAAAGAATGAATCCTCTTTTTTTCCTCTCTGTAGAAAATGATATTGATAAAAAAAGATGATCAAGAAGGCTATGCCCAAAAAAGGAAAAATGGCTCTCATTTCTTTCCTACGTGAGCTAAAACATTTCAGGGCATTCCAAATTCTTTTGTGAAGTGATGAATCTTAAATACTTGCTGAACTGATAACTCTTGGAGTATGCCAGGCAGTTGATTAATAAAAATATTGTGTTGTTTTTGCTGGATTTTTTGGTTTGTGTCAGTTTGTAAAAAAAGTAATGGGTTGCCATTTATTTTTTCTAAATAAATATTTACTTTCATGCCTAATTTTGTACTAGTAATTGTGTCTTCCTCTTAAACAATAGGATATGCTTCAGGCCCGAGACTGGACCTGCTCCCCCAACCCTCCCCACCCATCCCAGTAGGTCACAATTTTGGGGGGCACGTCACCCCCGGGGGGGCTTTCTAGCCCCCAGTCACTCCAAACCTCTCCCAGTTGTGCCCTGTTTTCCTGGGAGGCGAGTGTGGAGTGCAGATGGGAAGGATGCATAATTGATGAGACTCCAGGCCCGGCTGGGCTGAAGAGGTCAATTAATTATTAAATATAGACTCAATGGGGAGGAATTTCATTATGGGGTCATTTAATTAAGTGGCAAGCCAGTGGGACATTTGAGATGGGATTTCAAAGGCTCTTGTTTCTGGATCAAGTCTGAAGGTGTGAACAAAAAAGAAATGGCCCTTAAACCTGGCACATCTGTGTGAATTCATTGTCCTCCCCACTTCCCTCCCTCCCTCCCTCCTTTTTCCCCTCCACAACCTCTTTTTCTCCCTTTCTTCCCTTTTCCTTCCTTCCCTCCCTCCCTCCCTCCCTTCCTTCCTCCCTTCCTTCCTCCCTTTCTTCCTTCCTTCCATCTAGAGAGGCTTGTAGAGACAAGCTGGCCCCCTGAGGAGCAAACATCTGAGCTGAGTCCGGAGCATGAGAAGGAGGAAGCCGTCACGAGGCAGTCAGGCAGAAGAGCACTCCAGTGCATGGCCCTGAAGTGGGACAAGCTGGCGTGGCTGGAACAGAGTGTGTGTGTGGGGGGGGGGGGGGGAGGCGTGGCAGGACATGAATTTGAGGAGATTGGCAGGAGCCTAACAGATGATTGACAGACAGGAATTTTAGTTTTTTAAAACGGGCACGAGGATAAGCTGCCCTCCCTCACTGTATGAGGGCACTTTTGGGATGAAAATCCAACTCAAGCTCTTTCTTTTAAAACAAGGGACTCTATCAGGGCATGGATCTGAAACAGACGTAATGGGCTTCAGGCATGGCTGAATCCAGTAGCTCAATGAAGATGTCATAATGAATTTTTGACCCTTTCCTTCTCTCTCTCTCTCTCAACTCTGTCTCCCCTTTCAAGCAAGATTTTTTTCATGTCATGGCAAAAGAAAGGTAGCCTGTGGCAGTTCGTATATTCGGCAAGCTTAGAACTCTTAGCAGAAAGAAAACAACTCTTCCTGAAGAATCCCAGCTAAAGTCCTGGGTATACATTTTACCATGTGGCCTGGATCATTTGCCCATTGCTGACCCAATCCCTGTGGTTGGGAATGTAGAATACTCTGAGCAGCCGGGACTGGACCCAGGGAGAGGTGGCATGCCAGTGGGGGAGGGGCAGGTCTCCAGACAAAAGAGGTGGTGTATGGCCAGAAGAAGAAGGAACGGATTCTGGGCAGACATAAACAACAGATGTCCACTACACCTCTCGGACAGCCGGTCTCGTTTTCTTTGCTGGCGAAAGGCTGTTGTTTTGAAGAATCCATCAGGAGGAATTATGCCATCCTAACAAAGGGCACGTATGAGCTACAGGCACAACATAAATCCTGATCACATGGGATTAGCAGGCACGAGTTTTGAGTCAGGAAGGCTGCATGAAAACTTGGGAAGTGTTTATGCTCTGGGGCCCAACAAAATAGAATTCCAGGTGAAGAGCCTTGAAAAGGACAAAGAGGGAAGTCGCTTGTGAAAATAGAACCCCGCCAAAGAGAGCCTTGGATTCCGGTGTAGCTAACAATGGAAACTCAAAATGCAAAACATAATCAAAAATGGACAAAATGAAGTTTTGTGATGAGAGGGTAGCCTGATGCAGCCATTCTGAAGAATGGACAGGCATTTTGAGTCTAATTAAATATATGCAAGAGTATAGGACCTGGCCATTCTTCTAGGTATCAATCCCAGACAGATTCCCACTAGCGTCTAAGAGGACCACAGAGGCCCTGTACAAGGACCCTCATCCTTGCGGTGGTGGTGGTGAGGGGGGAGAGGTGACCTGGGTGACCGTCACTGAGAGAGTAGGTGGATAAAGTGTGGATGTGCCCTGGGGTTGTGAGCAGCAGTTAGAGCAATGGATGAGACATTAGCCATAATAGGAATGGACCCTAAGAACACCGTGCAGAGTGTGAGAAGTGAGAGAGACACAGCACAGTACCATTGACATGGGATAAAAATATATGTGCACACAAAACGGTGCAAATCATATATGAACACCTGCAAGTCAAAAATACATATTAAATGCACTAGAATGGCTGCCTATGACTGGGAAAGGAAGTAGAGGAAGAGACAAAAGGGAATCAGACAATTAATCAGTCTGTCAAGAAGGGGCTAACCTGGAGCAGTGATGATGCGCCAGGAATTGAGGAGGATTAACTCAGTTTTCTGCCCTGGAAGTTAATGACAACAACAATGACAACAATAACAAAAGGAGACACTGACAAATCCTCAATCGTAAGTGGGAAACAAACACACTGCATCAGTTAGGAATATGTTTGGCCTTAGGTAACAGTATCTGACTACTGGTGGCTTAAATAAGAAAGGTTATGTCCCACATAATAAGAAATCCAGAGGAGACAGCTTGTTGGTGTTCAGCAGCTCAATGATGTCATAGATTTTATTCTCTCGGCTTGTCATTCAAGCTTCTTGCCTCATGCTTACAAGCTAGCTGCTACAACTCCAGCCATCACACTTGATTTCAAGGCAGAAAGAAAGCAGGGGGAAATGAAGGGTAATGACAGTATCTTTTGGAAAGAAAACAAGTTTTTCCAGCCCTCCCCCAGTTGACTATCCCTTATGGACCCATTGACTAGTGCCTCACCCTGTGGCCCTCAGGTACAAGTGAGGCAAGAATGTCTGAAAACAGGCTCAGACCAGTGATGAGCTAGCTGGCACTTAGACTTGGGAGCATTGCTTGGGTAACAAAATCCATCAGCAAGGAAGGACGGGGGACATAGCGCACGCCACAGACCCGACATTGTTCTAAGTGCTTTTCACGCGTCACCCCATTTACTACTCACAGGAAGTTTAAAGGTGAACCCCATTATTGCTTCCATCATAAGCTGTGGGGACTGAGGCATAGAGGCAAGTCAATATCCTCCACAAGGGTGCACAGCCGGCAAACATAAAGCCGGGACCTGAACCTGGGCAGCGTCGTGGCTCCAGAGTTGCTGCTCAGGGACCCTGGGTGACAGGCGCACAGCATGCTGTGTGTCCCGCATCTCTCAGAAGTGGGCAGGGTGGTTAAGGACGTATGGGGGACGTGAGGAACACGGTTAACATCCTTGATCACATACATATGCCCCTTGTCTATATACACATAGGCATATGAGGGGACTTCATAAAGTTTATGGAAACGTGTATTATAAAAAACTATGCATGGATTTCAATTTTTGCACCAAAATAAACTTGTGCTGACTTCTTATAGCATGTCTGAACAGGATCTAGTTTAAGGCACTAAGAAGGATAAGACGATAGCAGTTTTCAAAAAGCCCCCATCAGAGCAACACGAATTCTGCTAAAATTGAAGAACAAGTATCAGATTTATGGTGAAGCTTGGGTGGAAGGATGGTGGAATCATTGACGCTTTATGGAAAACTTACGGGGACAATATCACAAATAATTCATCAGTTTACAAATGGATTGCGTCTTTTAAGAATGGATGAAACAATGTTGAAGATGAAGCCTGTAGTGGCAGACCATCCACATCAATATTCGAGGAGAAAAATTAATGTTATTTGTGCCCTAATTGAAGAGAACCGACAATTAACAGCAGAAACAATAAGCAGCATCACAGAGATCTCCACTGGTTCAGCATGCACAACTCTGACTGAAAAATTAAAGTTGAGCAAACTTTCCATTCGGTGGGTGCTAGAACTGCGGCTCCCAGATCAGCTGCAGACGAGAGCAGAGCTTTCCATGGAAATTGTAAACAAGTGGGCTCAAGATCCCGAAGCATTTCTTGGAAGAATTGCAGCAGGAGATGGAACACGGCTTTCCCAGGACAATCCCGAAGACAAAGCACAATCAAAGCGACGGCTACCAAGAGGTGGATGTGTCCAGTCAGAGCAAAAACGGACAGGTCAAGAGAAAAGGTCATGGCAACAGGTTTTTGGGATGCTCGAGGCATTTTGACAGTTGACTTTCTGGAGAGCCAAAGAACAGTAACATCTGCTTATTGGGAGAGTATTTTGAGAAAATCAGCCAAACCTTCAGCAAAAATAATGCCCGGGAAAGCTCCACGAGAGAGTCCTTCTCCAACACGACAAGCTTCTGCTCACTCCTCTCAGCAAACAAGGGTGATTTTGCCAGGGTTTTGATGGAGAATCAATAGGGGTCCACCTTACAGTCCTGATATGGCTCCTTCTGACTTCTTTTTGTTTCCTAATCTTAAAAAATCTTTAAAGAGCACCCATCTCTCATCAGTTAATGATGTAAAAAAGACAGTCTCGACTTGGTTAAATTCCCAGGACCCCCAGTTCTTTAAGGATGGCTAAATGGCTGGCATCGGCCCTTACAAAAGTGTCCAGACCTCGATGGAGCTTACACTGATACATGAAGTTTATATTTTTATCTTCTAATTCCATTTTACCATGAACATTTGGAACATTTGAAGTCTCCTCCTGTGTGTGTGTGTGTGTCTATACACACACATTCACAGAGCAAGAGAGAACAAAAACAATGTATGTTTAACATATATTTATTGCAAAAACCCAGGCAAACAAAATTTATGTGACTCTTTGGGTTGAGTTTGGTCTGCATCAGGCATTGGCGGGGGAAGTGAGGGACTCAGGTGCTGTCCTAGGTCAGATCATCCCTGGACTCCACTCAGAGTCCCCAGGAAGCACCTTTGCCAACTCTGCCCATCTGGAGAGTGCCCGGGGCTCCGTCCAGGCTGCCGTGGGTCCGGAGCGGCTGGTGGCATTTTGTTTCCAGTTCTGTACTTTGTATATCATAAAAGCAATACATATTCACTATGAAAAACAAACAACAGACACCATGGAAAGGTACACTAAGGTAAAAATAAACTTCCCTCCATCCCTTATCTGACTTCCCTCCCTGATTATTGATAGTTTCGTGTTTGCTTCCGAACAAGTCTCTGCGCGTGCGCACACGTGGGTAATTTGTCTTTTCATAGCTAATGAACTCGCGCTCTGTCTGTCAGGGTCCCTCAGGAAACAGATGGCACAGTCCCTGCGGGTGACACAGGAGTTTAATGAATGAAATATTTACAGGGGTGTGGGCAGGGGGAGGGGAAGTGATTAAGAAGGTGCAGTGGGCCTGGGGTGCTGGCCACGGGAGCCATCGCCACCCCAGGCCTGAAGCCATGACGCCGGGTGGGAGGACAGAGCCTCCCGTAGCGGGCCCCGGGGAATCCTCGGTCCTGGCAGGGAGCTGGGGAGGAGGGACAAAGTGCCCACCTTACTGTGCTCCTGTCTCCTGCTGGGCCCCCACTGGTGGAGCCTGCTGGAAGGGGTGGGTGAGGAGAGCAGTGGATTCACCCCACGGGCAGCCTCCCGAGTGGCTTTGGAGGGGCCGCGGTGGAGACCCCGGATTGCACCGTGAGCCTCCCTGGGCCGCCTCCTTACCTCCGCAGGCATGGGGCGGGGTGCAGGGGTGCAGGGGCTCCCCACCCCCTCAGCAAGACTCCTTCCTCCCCCAGTCCTCACACTGCCCACCCTGATCTGCCTGGAGACCTCAGGACTGGCCCCATCCTGCTCAGCCACCCCGGGAAGCCCAGGCCCCATCACCCTCTCCCCCCCTGGACCCTCCGCTCCACGTGACTCCGCAGACGTGGAGGCAACCCCTGCCCCCCTTCTTTTCCTCCATAGCACTTGTCAACCGTCTGGCACGTTATCGCTCTGATTTAGTGTTTGGTTTGCTCCCCTCGACTCCGGCAGATACTTTTGTCCTCTTTGTTCCCTGCCAAATCCTGAATATTTGGAATGGTGCCTGGCACTTAGTAGGTGCTCAGTAAACAACAAAGCATCCAAGCACTTCCGTGTCAGCCCGCATGGCCCTCGGACTCTTCAGTCCCACACAGTATCTCGCAGTCCCAGGAGGACTGTGGCACCTGTAGTCATTCCCTTAAAATGTAGCTTTTGCGTATGTTCCATTTCCCCAGGACAGACGCCCCTCCGTATACACACTGGCCTCACGCTCGTGGGCCTCTTTCTGTAGATAAAGTCCGGGAAGGGGAAGGACGGAGTCGGCATGTTGCACGTTGTGACAGAGGCCGCCCTGCTTTTGAGTCCACGCGGAAGAGAGTGGAGCTGCCTTGGCGCTGGTGCGTTTTGACGCGGCCGCGGAACTCTCTGTCCGCCGCGTGCGGAGCCCTGGCTCTGCAGGGAGGGCGGCATGGAGACCCGGCTGTGTCCTGGCTGAGTCTGGAGTCTCGCTGAGGAGCCAGGGTGCGCCCAGGCTGTTCTCCTCCCTTCAGGGCGGGCTCCAAGACGGTCAGGGCCAGGGCGCCCAGGGAGGGCGGGAGCCCCGGAGCTGGGAAGTTGGGATGATTCTTGGGCGAAGGCGCCACTGGTGAGCGGCATTAATTCAAGAACAAATTACTGAGCACTCACTCTGTGCCGAGCATCGTTCTAGGTGCTGAGAAAACAGTATCAGACACGCTAGAAATGGTGTCTGCTCTCACAGACAGAACATTCTAGAAAGTGATGACCAAGTGGAGATATGAACAACAGAGGGAGAGCTATGAAGGAAACAAGAGGGGACGGTGTCAGGGTGGCTGACGGGGTGGCGCTGGCGACTTAGCCTGGGATGCTCAGGGAGCCTTTGGGGAGGTGGCATTTGGGCAAAGATGTGGATGACAAGGAGCGAGCCGTGACAAAGCCCGAGGACAGAGCACTCCTGGGTGAGGGAGGACGCGGCCAATTCTACGGCTGTGCCTCGGGACTAAGCTTGCAGGTTTCGGAGCTGACAGGAGCCCCCGTGGCTGGCGTGGGCGGAGATGAGGTTCACGAGATCCCCTGGCCCAGGTGGTGCAGGGCTCAGAGGCCATCGCCAGGAATTTGGATTTTACTCCAGATGCAATGATTAGTCATTTGGTGGATTTTAAGCAGGGGAGGGACCTGACCTGATTTCTTTTATTTTTAAAAGATCCTTCTGGCTGCTGTATAAAGCATGGTTTGAAAAGGGGCCAAGAGCAGAAGCAAGAGCAGTGAGGAGCCCACTGCATTCATTTAGAGATGATGGTGGCTTGGAGCGGAGCGATGGCTGCGGAGGTGCTGAGAAGCGGATGGATAGATTTTTTATTAAGAGCCAACAGGATTTACTGATGGGAAAGGTATGAGAAGGGAGTCGGACACCCTGCAGGCGGGCAGGGCAGGGGGCTTAGAAGGAGAAGGCCAACCGGACGAGAAAGCCAGGAGAATGTGAATAAGCTCAGCTGAGGTAAACGTAACCAACGGGGACCCTTTAGTTGTTTCACTTTTGCCGTAACATCTTTATCTACGGTAAGAGGGGGAATTCCTTTAACTGAGGCACGTGCACAGTTGAGGCCACAGTGTCCCTAGATGAACTACCCTCATGAACTACCACCAGCCCCGCGACAGTTTACAAATGCCATGGCAACTCCAGGAAGTTACTCTGTGTGGTTTAAAAAGAGGAGGAACCCTCAATGCTGGGAACTGTCCACCCCTTTCTCGGAAAGCACATAAATACTCCGCCCCCAGGTTAGCACAGCACTAAGACTCAACATGAAAGAACAGACCCTCACCCTGGGGGCTCCGCTCCTTCTTGGACCAGTCTGCTCTCTGCCATCTTGGAGCGTGTACTGTATTTTCTATACTCGGTCTTTAACAAATGTCTCTGCTTCACGCGTGAACCTGCCTTTGAATTCTTTCCTAGGCGGAGGGCGAGAACCTCTCGGCTGGTGCGGGCAGTGGTCCCTGCCATGTCAGATGTGTGGTGGGAAAGAAGGAAAGGAAATGAGGGTCACCTGGAGGCTGTGGACCTGGGTACTGGTTGGATGTTCCGGTCCTCGTCAGGTTTGGGGGCGAAGGCAGAGGAGGACTGGCTCTTCCCTGAGTTGGGAAGCAGCTTCACGAAGCTTTTTCAGCATAAACATTGTCACCCAGACTTGTCCCTGACAAAGGTTTAGGAGGGATTGAGGCTGGGCAGGGAACCCCCCTCCAGCCTCTGGGTCACACCCTGAGGATGGCTCACCACGTTGCTTCTCAGGGGTGAAACTGACAAGGTCAGGTGCATAAATGTTGTAAATATTAGAAGAGACACATTCGAAGTGACAGGCATAACCAAACCAGAAAATCCTCATTTCTAACCAGATACATTAAGTATCTGTTTTTCGTCTCCGCCCCAAAGATGTGCGCAGCTGTCTGGCATTTGCGAACCAGCTCGGGCTGCTTAAGTCCCACCTGCTTCCTGGGGTCAGACCTCTTCACCGAACTTGGATGTCTGTGCCGCTGCTCCCAGCCGCTCAGGTCTGCAGCGCCAGCGAGAGACTTCTGGCGGCGAGGAGAGGGGGCCTGAGTTTGTCAAAAGGAGACTGGAAGCGGAGTCTGATTGAGCTGGTTCAAAGGCACACCGGGGGTCCAGTGCAGTCTGATGGGGGAAGGTAGGAAGAGTTCCCCTGCTCTCTCCAGCAAGCTGAAGAAGAGGAGTCCGCTGTCTAGAACGGCTTCCACAACCCACCAGAAAGGCTGCGGCACCCCAGGACACTGCTTGTCTCCCCAATAACCATTTGGAGGTCGGGAGACGGGGAGGGCAGCCAGGCAAGGTGAGGAGGGAGGAGAGTCTCCAGCTGCCTGTCCCACCAGGGCCTCCAATGCGACAGCACCTGTCACCAGGAAATCACACTTTTTGTCCTAAAGGATAGAAATCCGGTTGGGGAAGTGCTTGGGGCCAAGCAGAGTGGGTGGGATCTACCACATTCAGGTTCCTAGTAGGAGAAGGAGGACCTGTCCCGTGGGGTGGGGACTCTCTTGAGGCCACTGGCCAGCATTCGGGAGTCGAGTCACCCCCAGGTCCAGGTAGGGTGTCAGGGAGGGCCTGTTTGTTGAATGGATCTATTTGTGGATCTGTGGGAAAGCCTCCTCCTCCCGTGTGCCTGGGCCTCGACACCCACCACGGGAGTCAGACTGTTGGGTTTGAAGCACTCTTACCAGAAGTCTCTGTAAATAGGCAAATGCGTTACCCAGAAGCGGCGCCCACCAAAACCTCAGTGCAGATATTTCCTCAGTTGCCAGCGGAACCCACAAGGGGATGGGACACGGGGCAGATATAGTTAGATGAAGGCGTGTCACCAGTGTTCCCACGGACTTGTGGTTGTAAGCGTGAAAATGCAATTCCAACAGATTTAAATGAAGAAGAAGTTATATTGGAAATTTTTATAGTTTTAAAAACTTTGGTAAAATATACATAACAGAATTTACCATTTTAACCATTTTTAAGTGTACAATTCAGCAGCATTAAGTACTTTCACAGTGTTGTACCACCATCACCACCATCCACTTCCAGAACAGTTTCATCATCCCAAACAGAAACTCTGTGCCCAGTCCACAATGACTCCCGCCACCCAGGAAATTATTGGGTTTGTCACTAACAGCCAAGGAGGGTGGGCTGGTCAGCTACAGCACGTTGTCAGCACTCAAATGAGTTCATTTCTCCTTGCTGCCTCCCTTGGGTGGATCCCAGGTGGGATTTCCCTTTGGGATGTCAAGGTGGCCTGACACCCTCACACTAAGTCCCGAGAGACAGAGACAGAGAAACTAACGCCTTGGACGACTGCTCAAGAAAAAGCCACAGATTTGCTTGCATTGCCTTGTCCAGCTTGGCGGAAGCCATGTGAGCCCCCTGTACCAGTCTCGGTGGCCAGGGGCACCGATGACCTGATTGGCTTGTGGACTACAAGTAGGGAGAAGGTGGCTTCCCACAGGAAAATCCAGGTGTGCTATCTGTGAGAGTGTGCCAGGCGGCAGAAATAGCAGGTGTTCACTACACCCTGTGCCTCAAGCCATCTCTCTGGTGTGAGCAGATGACCCAAGCCAGCCAACGTGAGCCACCCTAGAATTCCTGCTGCAGTGATATGAACTTGGGTTGCTAAGCCAATTGAATAAATGTCAGAGCCACTCAAGGCCACTAGGCAAAGGGGGCCTCCGTAGGTCTGAAGCCAGCAGAAAGGACACAGAGCTGAGAGATGGACAGGGACCAGTCCTGATGACACGGTTTCAGTTGCTGAATCTAGCCAAGCTTGCAGCTAGTTCTACTTCTGGATGTTAGAGTTACGTGAGCCAACAAAGATGCCTTTTGGCTTGAGCCAGTTTGAGGTTTTATATTTTTGTCACTTGTTACCCAAAGAGGATTAACGTTAGTTCTAGACCACAAATTGGTAAAGAAGCATGAAACTAGATGACTTCCAAACTCTCCTCCAGCCAAACATTCTAGAAAACTTTCCTTCCAATACTAGACAGCAAAGAATGTTATGTGATCTGGAATATCACGTCAAGCCGTGGGATTCTTCCAAAGTTACCGACTCACTGCCCACCTTTGGTCACCGCCACTACTCCCACTCCCACCTCCTGGTTTGTCTTCCTGTCCTTCCACCACACCCCAGAGAAGGAGGATTGGGGGTTCTGCAGGACAGCAGTGGTGGTTGCAGCAGGGGACTCTGATAAGATGACATTTGAGCAAAGCCAAGGAAAGGGGAGGGAGGGAGCCATGTGGGTTTCTGGAGGAATAGCATTCTAAGGCAGAGAGAATAGCAGGTGCAAAGGTCCTG
Source organism: Cheirogaleus major (assembly GCA_963574435.1). Taxonomy (NCBI): domain Eukaryota; kingdom Metazoa; phylum Chordata; class Mammalia; order Primates; family Cheirogaleidae; genus Cheirogaleus; species Cheirogaleus major. The sequence goes on along the minus strand of CAUYPO010098060.1, from coordinate 1,738 downwards.
AGGCAGCTATGAGCCTTTGTATTCCAGGAGCATCAAGGAGCCAGGGAGGCTGGAGGAGAGAGAATGAAGGGGACAGTGGGACAGGATGAGTTCAGAAAGGAAGTGGGGGAGGGAAGACTGTGTGGGGACTTGTGGACCATTGGAAAGGCTCTGGGTATCATTATTAATAATATTAATATTAGCATGATGTTCGAAGCTGCACACATCCTTGATCAGACACTCATATACCCAAACTCCCACGTGCCCACACACACATTCACATGACCCACCTTGGCCTGGGTGCACATAAACACACACACTCACACCTGGACACACAGGCACGTATTTCCCCACACTGCACACTTACATCCAAAGCTGGACACACACGCTCGAATACACTCACCTGCATTCTCTCTGATGAACTCATGCACACATGTGTATGCACACATACATGTGCGTGCTCACACGCTCATTTCTCCACTCACATACGCACCCTGGCATGTGTCAGCCTACACACACACACTTTCAATTCAGACAATCCTGGTCAGATTCCCTCCCACAGGCCTGACACTCCACACACACACACACACACACACACACACGCATGCACGCGTACACACACGCACGTGCGCACATGCTTTTGCACGCACCCTTCCAGGCGTCTGTGCACAGACTCAGACACAAGCAGCCATGTTCTCATCCACTCCCCCACCTCCTCTGCTCCCCAGTTCTTTTCTCATTGGGGTTCATCTATCATGAGGCCAAGACAGACATCTGAAAATCTTCCTGCCGGGGCATTATCGCAGGGAAAGCTGGGGGCGGGGAAGTTTATTAAATTTGGTAGAATTGCTTCTCTGGAGAAACTTTCTGAAGAAGTAGGAAAAAAAAGAACCCTTGACTGACGAGGGAAGCCGGGCTCTGAGCAGGGGATTACGGGGATCAGCCGAGATCATCTCGCTGCTTTCATTAAAACCACGGCTTGTTTATTCCTCTCCTCCTTGACAAGTTCGCGGGAGACTGACAGCCACAGCCGGCCGCCAGCTCCACTTCTGCAAGCAGAGCTCCTTGTGGGGAGGAGATCTGGGTCTTGCCAGCTCTGCCTCGATGGTGGGGTGACTAGTGGCCCCCCAGATTCACATCCATCTGGAGCCTCAGAATGTGACCTTATTTGGAAACAGGATCTTCGCAGACATGATTACCCAAGGGTCTTGGGATGAGGTCATCGTGGGGATAGGGTGGGCCCTGAACCCAGTGACTGGTGTCTCTATGAGAGGAAGGAGAGGGACGCAGACACAGAAGGCCTGTGAAGACAAGAGCAGAGGCCGGAAAGATGCAGCCACAGCTAAGGAACATCTGGACCAGAAGCTGGAAGAGGCCAGGAGCGAATTCTCCCCTAGTGAGAGGCAGTGTGGCCCTGCCGATGCCTTGACCTTGGATTTCTGACTTTCAGAACTGTGAGGGAATAAATTCCTATTGTTGTATGCCACCAAGTTTGTGGTAATTTGCTGTGGCAGCCCTAGGAAATGAATAATTGGCTGTGTGGACTCGGGCAAGTCCCTCACTCGGCTGGTCCTCAATTTGCTCACCTGTAAAATGGGATGCCTTTTTTTTTTTTTTCTGAGACAGAGTCTCACTCTGTTGCCCCGGCTAGAGTGCCGTGGCGTCAGCCTCGCTCACAGCAACCTCAGACTCCTGGGCTCAGGCGATCCTTCTGCCTCAGCCTTCCAAGTAGCTAGGACTACAGGCATGCGCCACCATG